>JAWWEE010000069.1:3359580-3399629 GCA_035221455.1 Xenops minutus | reverse complement strand
TCCATCCATCCATCCATCTATCCATCCATCCATCCATCCATCCATCCATCCATCCATCCATCCATCCATCCATCCATCCCATGAAAAGGATGAGGATGCCACGCACGAGATGAGCTGGCAGCACCCAGGGCTCCAGGCGGGATGTATCCCTCGGGATAACCTCTCCATCCCTGTTACCATCGTGCTCACCACCCCACAGGGATTTGCGGGTGGGCTGGGGAGAGGTTTGGAGGGTAAAGATAAAGCAGGACTTGCCCTTTGGCAGAGCCCCCGCAGCCACTGGCCGAGGCTCCGGCCCGGCTTCATTATCAGAGGAAATAACAACAGCACATGGCTGGGAGCAGAGAATGCCCCCTCCAAAGTTTACAGCTGGCTGCGGCTGAAATCAGCTAAATGGACCATGGAGACCTGGGGAAAATCATTTAAGGAAGGGGGAAAAAAAAAATCCACCAGCCGGGTCCCGTGTTCTAAATATAGAGCGAGCTCTGCCAGTGTTAATAGGATGGCCATAATTGCTCCCGCGCTTTGCTGGGCTGAGCGTGGCCTAATTGCTCGCCCGGAACGATCTAATCCGGGCCATGGCGGGTTAGTGGTGCCTCGCAGCCAGGGCTGTCGCATCCATCGGGAAATTGGCCCTGGAGCAGGCGATTAGAGGTGTTAATAGCCTGGCTTAAGGGGCCCAGGAGCAGCACCACAAGCAGCCTCGGCGTTTTTCCTCCTGCTGCTTGAAACAACCGTGT
The DNA here is from genome assembly GCA_035221455.1 of Xenops minutus. NCBI lineage: Eukaryota > Metazoa > Chordata > Aves > Passeriformes > Furnariidae > Xenops > Xenops minutus. The sequence continues at coordinate 3,398,889 of JAWWEE010000069.1, read as the reverse complement.
TGAATAGGAATAGAACTGGATCCACAAAAACATCCTATTTTAGGCCAGCCCGAGTGTTTTCCAGCTGAGGGCTATGGCAGAAGCCAGGGTGGGGGCTGAAGTCACCCAGTGCATTTACAAGCTCCCATCCACTCGAGTCTTCTCCAGACCAGAGCCTTTGTGGTGTAAAAGAGTAGGCAGAGGAGGCTTAGTTATTTCCAAGTGGAGTTTCCCTGTGGTGGGAAGGAAAGGGAGGCCCTTGCCAGCATCCCTCTACATCCAGAGGGTTGTGGAGAGGCCAGGTTGTAGCTCCAGGGCTGACCTGAGCAGATCCCCCCTTGCCGGGGGTCTCTGAGCAGCTCTGCCCTCTCTCCCATCCCTCCCTGTCTGGGCTGCCACCACTTCCCAACTCCTGGGGTTTCCTGTGCTGATGAGCAGCTGCCTGGAACGCCCGGGCGTGCTCAGGAAATGCTGGATGAAAGGGAGATACTCCGGCTGCTGGGGCCCCTTCCCTGCACTCCCAGGCCCCAAAGAGGAGCTGCCACCGCTCCCCTCACCCCCGTGACAGAGCTTTGCTGCAGAAGGTGATGGAAACAAACACATCACGCTTTTGGGTGCATTGGGTTTCCCATCTCTAGAGAGCCAGGGTTGTGCATCCCAACGTTAAGAGGTTTAAATGCTGCATGGCTGCAGAGACTCTCCCAGGAGGGACAAACATCCGCCCAGCCACATCCTCTCTGCTCCAAGACTGCCGTGGGGCAGGGCAGGGAATGAGAATCCATGGAAAGAGGGATGTAGGGCTGGGAATGGAGCAGACGCTGCTGCATACCTGTCTGGGAAGGTCACACAGCAGCCCCTGCTTTGATGCTGACAGGAACATCTCTCCCAAACATCCCTGCAGATGAAGCAGCTCTGGGAACTCATCAGCATTGGGAACTCATCAGCACTGGGAATTCATCAGCACTGGGAATTCATCAGCACTGGGAATTCATCAGCAGTCACTGCTGGCTGCAGAAATGAGGATGAGGAGCTTCTGTGAGGGGCTGCACTGCCAGGGTGAGGTGCTCACTCGCTCCAGGCCCTGCTCAGGAGCCCAAGCTCCCCTTTCCAGGCACTTTCCCAGCACTTGACCGTGGACACAGCCCTTCCAGCACCTGAACTGGTCAAACTGGAGGTGAGAGCACTGCAAACTCCTTGGCATTGTGGAGCACTTGCTGGGCTGGAATAGGAATTGGAATTGGAAGCACTGCAGCTCTCCCACAGAACTGGAAATGTCAGCCTCCAGCTGGGAGCACTGGGCTGTCCCTCCTTCCAGGCCAGCTGGCACTGGGCTGGCAGCTCCAGAGGGATCTCTGCACATGGCCAGGGCACAGACAAGCCTCTGGTTGTTGGCTGGAGCCAATGTGGCCACAAAAACAGGCTCTGGGGAAGCCAGAGCTGCCCTGCTGGTGGGACACAGACCAAAGACCCATGTCCAGCCTTGTCCCTGTCCCCAGGAGCGCCACCAGTGGTCCTGAGCTCCCCTGGGAAGGCAGGTTGAGGTTTCACTAGCCCACACAACATCTCAACCCTGGCAGAAAGAGCTTTTTTGCTGTTTGAAAAGCCCCTGATTTGCCTACAGGTGGCTGCTGTGGCAGCAGATGGGAGGGTGTTGCACTCCTATGAAAAGGAAGGGCATAAATACAGTGGTGGATCCTGGCAGAGGAACATTTGCTGCCCAGCTCCCTTCATAAAGCTGTCTGATCTCTGCCCTCTGCAAGAACAAGCCTCCACTCAGTGTCCTGTTGCTCTAAGTTGTTTAATATTAAAGTCATGGGGACAGGTAGGGATAACACCAGCTAAAACTATCTTTAAATACAGATTATTTTTTCTGCTAATTAAAGAATCAGACGAACTGTAACAGTTCCCTGCTCAGCCTGCCTGCAGCCTGCAGGCACTTCCACACCAGCAGCAATTCCTTGTACGCTGGTTGTACCATTGCACATCGTCCTAAAAGTCCCTGGAGGTGCAGCTCCGGATGCAGGATCCCACCTGGATTTCCAGACTGAACTCTCACCACAAGATGTGTTTCAGGCTCAGCTCTCCCCAGCAGCAGAGGCTCCCGGGAAGCAGCGCGGGGGTTTGGGAGTGGGAGAAGGCAAGGTTTGCAGTTGCTTCGGTGAAGAGAGGAGGTGGCTGAGCTGGAAGGGAAGGCTGTTCTCGTTTGCACTTCAAATCGCTGCTTCCTGGTGGTTCTCCTGCCTCCAGGCTGGTTCCCCCCATCCTCTCCCAGCCCTCTGGGATCAGCGGGCTGTGGCAAAGCCGATGCGGTTGTTGCGTCGGTCGAATTTGGTGTAGTAGTGCCCGATGAAGCTGGCACCCAGGATCCAGAGGGGACCAGCTGGGGGTGGGATGTCCAGCCCTGAGAAAGCCACCACACAGACCTCCTCCCCGTACTGGGATTGCTGCAAAAAGGAGACCCCAGTGGTGATGGACAACAGTGTGCTCGAGGGAGGGATGGATCCCCAGCTCCACACCCTCTGCTTGGCTATTCCCCATAGAATCAGAGAGTATCCTGAGCTGGAAGGGATATTCCAGCTCAGGACATTCTGGTTCATCCAGTCCAGCTCCTGGCCCTGCACAGGACAACCCCAAAAATCACAGAATCACAGAATATATTGAGTTGGAAGAGACCCACAAGGACCATCGAGTCCATCTCAGCACAGGACCATCCCCAAGAGTCATACCATGTGCCTGGGAACATTGTCCAAGCACTCCATGAACCCCTGGTGCCATGACCACTTCCCTGGGGAACCTATTCCAGTGCCTGACCATCCACTGGGGTAAGAACCTTTTCCTAATACTCAAACTCCAGGGAAGAGAATCCTGCCCTGTCTCTGCTCTTTGCTGCTCACCCCAAATCTACCCAGAATGACCCAAGGGAGCAACAATGGGTTGGTCTGGCTTGTGTGGGCAACATTGCTGAGCAGGAGGGTTTGGGGAAAACAAGGAGCATAATTCTGGGACTCATTTTGGCTGCTTTAGGGGAGCCAGAAGGGTGCAGCTTACCCGGAGGATGTAGGCTGAGCCGCTGAGTGCATAGACCTTCCCACCCAGGTGGAAGGAGATGTTGGGCAGCTGAGGCACCTGCTCACAGTCCACCACGTACTGTGGGAAGGGGAGATGGCCCTGAGCCCCTTCCCTGGGGCAGGGATGGACTGGGGTTCAGGCAGTCCTGTGCTGTGGGCTGGGGGTGTTACTCACCTTTCCCTCGGCCATTTCAGCTGCCCCGATGGCTTTCATGAGCACGGACACAGGCCCAGCAGGGCCAGTGATGTAGGATGCCCCTGTGTCCACAGCCACTGAGCAGCCTTCCTTGCAGAACAGGATTTCAGCCCCTACAGACACCCTGGAGTGGGAGGGAAGACCCTGAATATCCCATGGTGATGCCATGGGTGCTCACAGGAATGTGACATCTTTCTCCAGGGAGTTCTTGCCAGGCAGAGCATGTGCTGCTCCCAGTGCCTCTGGAGCACAAACTCTCCAGCAGCACCAGGAACCCTCCCTTCCAGCTTTGTGAAAGCTAAGCTTCGTCATGTGCGGGGTTTATTTATTTTTATTTAAACAAAGCAGAGTTGTTTCAGTGCCTCACGCTCCTTCTGCAGGACTGAAGGGGGTTAAACTCTTCCTCTGTGCCTTCCAAGTTGAATCAGCCCACGGTGCCACCCCCTCTGCATTCCCAGCTCTCCTGGCTCCCTGCTGAGTGTGGAGAAGCTGGAGGAGCCAACCCCACTCCTCTCCAGAGAGGAAAAAGCACCCACCAGCAATGCCAAGGGAAAACACAGCTCCATGGACCACCTTCCCTGGCTCCCAGCCTGACATCCCACCCTCCCAGAGGTCTGCGGGATGCACTGTTGCCCTTGGCACTGCTGGGTTAATGGCTGGACTCGAGGATCCTAGAGGTCTTTCCCACCCAAATGATTCCATGGATCCCAGTGCCATGCAGAGGCTCTCCCTGCCCTCACCCCTTCATGCTGATCTGCCAGTAGCCACTCTTGCTGACGTTCAGGTAGTGGAAGTCGCCAGTGTAATAGGCTGGGTCGCTGCCTCCGAAGATTATCTCCCCCCCAGGTTTCAGAGGAGCATTCCTAGGGTACAAATCACAGTGGAGCGGTTCCCCCTTGGCTGCTGCCCCCAAAAAACCAGCACGGAGGGACCAGCCATGGCCTTGAGGCTCTGCTGACCCGGTTAGAAGTGGTGGAGAGCAAGCTGGAGCAGAGAAACCCCGAGTTAGTTCAGAGCAGTGAGAGGGGGTGCCACATGCAGGGAATGTGGACAGAACCCAGCGAGGGCATCCGCAGTGTGTGGGCTGGAGCAGGGCTGGCCTGGGGCTGGCAGGGGGCACGGGGGGCTGTGCCCACCCCGGGGCACAGGAGGAGCTGTTAGTGGTGCCATCGAGAGCGCCCGTGCTTTGTGTCTTCTTACTTCGAAGCTCTGCAAAGAGAAAAGTCCTCCATGAGGCTGTGGACTGGGGACAGCTGCGTCCCTGGGGTGTCCAGGGCACCCAGGTGGCACCCAAGATTGCCAGCTGAAACCTCAGCCTCATCACCAGGCTTTTTTTATCCACCTTTAGCTGAGGTCAAGAGGTACCATGGCTGATTTAGGGGTGTGTTTGAGGGTCTGTCACTGCACAGTGCCAGGGTGTTCTTTCTGGGACTAGTGGGGAGTGCTGGGGGCCTGGGTCATCACTCCTGCTTTCCCATGCCCTAAAAACCAAGCCACCTGCTTCCCACGAGACCCACCGGCTGTAGTAGACGGAAAACACGTCCTCCTTGAGGATCTGCTGGGACAGGATCCTGTCGAAGACGGGGGTGATGCCGTCGATGGCCTGGCTGGGGTAGCCCATCCCCAGCACCCCGTCAAACCTGGCAAAGATGAAGGGGAAGGCGGGCAGCACCGTGGCCTCGGCAAACACCTGGATGATGGGAATGTCTGACACCTGGGGGAGGACACGAGGGTCCTTGCAGGGAGCTGTGGGGGCTGAAACCCCCCCAAAGAGCCCCCCACGTGTGAGCAGCTCCTTGCTGAGCCAGCAGCTCCCGGTGTGTGAATCCCAGGCACGGCCTCACCATGACGATGTCCTGGCTGAGGAAGCCTTTGACGCTCCCGGTGCCGTAGCGGATGGCGAAGCTGGTGCCATTGGAGATGTATGTCCGGGACTTGGAGGAGTCGTAGCGGCTGTGGGAGACTGGGCAGAGGGCAAGGGTGCATCAAAGAAAGTCAGGGAGGGGCACAGAGGGTCTCTGTTCCCCCAGAACATCCCTCGTGTGAGGAAGAACCCAACCTCTCCCAGTGTGATGATGAACCCACCCTGTCCCAGTGCAAGGGGACTGGGCAGCAACAGACAGAGCCCCCCATGCAAAGGTCTGCCAAAAAAGCGACAGACCCCCACACCAGCCCACCCTGAGCAGCCCTCGAGGTGGAGGGACTTGTCCACCTTCACTGAGCTGAGGCTGAGTGGGGGTCAGTCCTGGCCCTGGCCGTGCCCCCCTACTCACCACAGGCGCTGTAGAGGGGGGAGCACTTGTAGGACGGCACCCACAGGTTGGCTGAGCCCGTGTCAAAGACCACCTTGAAGGTCTGCGGGGGGGTCCCGATGCTGATCTCACCAAAATACTGGGTCTGGAAGAGGCACAGCACAGGGAGCATCACTGGGGGCACAGCCCAGACAGACCCGAGCCAGGTGAGGTGCCTGCCGGGTGACAATGGGGTGACAAGCCCTCACGCAGGGACAGACTCACGTCCAGGTAGTTGCTGAGGAGGGTGGGAGCCGTCCCGTTCCTGGGACCGGCCCCGCTGCTGCTCCTGCCCTGGCGGAGCTCCGGGAAGACATCCCACACGTTCACCCCCATGTCCTGCAGCGTCTGGCGGATGGAGGGCATCCTGCGCAGCGCGACCCTGCGGGGGCCAGGGCAGGGCTGGGGGGATCAAGGAGACCTCCCCCCACCCACCACCACCATACTGCCACCCCTACCCCGGCATTCCTGCCTCGGGAACTCCAAGAGGGTGGCTCTAGATGGCAGCAGCTCCCCGCAGCACCCCGGTGCGTCCCGCTCCCACCGCACCCGCACGGCGGGGATGCGCCCCAGCCCACCCAGGGCAGGCACCCCACGGCGGGTGGGTGCTGCAGGAGCCCAGCCCCACGCTCCAGGGAAACGCTTCACCTTGTTTTTTTTGGGATTCGGGGTGCCCCCGAGCCACAGAAGTATTTAGGTTGGAAAAGACCTCCGCGATCATCGAGTCCAACCACCAACCATGCGGTGCTCAAGGGAAGAGAGGAAGAGGAGCGAGGAAGAGCAGGGGCAGAGCAGAAGAGGAGGAGAAAGGGGGTTCCCAGCGTGGCTGAAGCAGGAGAGCCCCCCATCCTCAGCCTCAGCCCCCAGAAAAGAGGGGACACAGCAGGACCCAGCACCGTGTGGGCCACACACACTCGTGCTACCTCTGCAAAGCCTGGGCTGGCGAGGGGACAAAGCTGGCACCCCAGGTCACGGCCAAGACCACCAGGTACTGCTGCACCCTCCTGCTCTGTCCCGCCGGCATCGTGTCCTCCGGGCCAGCCGCCTCCTGTGCCAGCAGCTCCTTTGCATCCCAGAGGGGAGGATGCTTTTATAGCCCGGCTTTCTGCATCCCTGTGGGTTTCTCCTCCCCTGGCTGGGGGAGGGCTGGGAATCCCACGGGCAACACTGGGCAGGTGGCTGTGACAACCCCTGCCAAAGGTGGCACATCCAGGGGCCCCTGGCGAGGGGGGGCTATGAAGAGCTTGGAAGAGCTCTGTGAAGAGCTGGGAGCACTGAACTCCCATTCCTTGTGGTTAATTGTCCCTGTCAGCAGCCAGCCATCACTACCATGGCTTGTGCAGGGCACGAACACCTGCTGGTGTTAGCTGGGAGAGCTGGTGGTGACACAGGGGATAGTGTGCCCAGGGACATGTCCCACACAAAGGCCTGGGGGTGGGAATGGCAAAGAACACTCAGCCAGAGCCCCCTTGGCCAAGGAGACACCAACTGAAGACCCACCAGACCCCTCTGATATTAGAAGGGTTGCTCTGTACATGAGGGGGGAACCCCCCAGCTCTGTTAAACCAGTGAGGGAGCAGAGCCCAGGGCAGAGAACAGCAGAACTCATTGCAGTTGTTGCATATGATATTAGGTCAAGGTGCACTTGGAAGGAGATGCTGCTCAAAGCCCTCCTTCATACCAGGTGCATCCCTGTCCCCCAGGTCACTGTGTTTTCCCCCTGGCAGTGCCCAGCCAAAAGTTGTGGGTGCTGGACCAGCCCCGTGGCTCCCAGACCAGGGCTTGGCCTCAGGGAGTCTTGATGGGAAATTACTGCAAAAGCCATAAAAATGTTCTTGGAAGAAACCTCATGACACACTTGCCCATGCCCCAAGACCCCCAGCTATACAATCACACTGACCCCCTCCTGTTGAGGACGGGATTTGTTTAGGGCACCACTGTCACCCTTGTCCAGGGGACAGCAGTGCTGGAGTGGGGTGAGGAGGACAACCCCACAATCCACAAACAGCTTCCCCCCAAAAGTGGGGCTTAAACGCCTCCTTCCCCTGTGGGATTCCGGCTGCCAGGGGAATGCTGACCCTGGCAGGCACCAGGGCTCAGCCCCACGGGTCCCAGCCCCTCTCCCCCATCCCTGACGTCTTTTCCCACGCCAGCCCCCAGCCCTGCGTCACTCCGGGGAGCCTCGTGGTCCCGCACAGGTTGCAGAGGGTGCAGAGGTCAGGAGGCAGCAGTCCAGCCCGGGAGCCACAGCGACGTGAGAGAGCCTGGCAGGGAGCCACCAGCCATAAATCCCCTTCCCAGGCATCCCGTGGGCTCTGCCTGCTTTGCCAAGCCCCGTTCCCCAAAGGAGAGGCAGGGGATGCAGTGTGACTTCAAAGGAAAAGGGCCACGTCAGCAGGGGAAGGTGGTCCCAGGATGTGGGGCCGTGGGGCTTTGGCGTTTCCAGCTCCCCTCTGACCCGGGGCCAAGGGGTGGCACATTTGCAGGAGCCCTGAGGGGTGTTGGATGCTCTGGGTGTGCCTTTCTCCCAGGAGGAACAGATGGACACCTCTCCTGTGGGGCATCCAGAGAAGGACAGAGCTGGGAAACATAGAGACCCCCAGGAAGGGGGTACAGAGGAAAACAACCCTTCCCTGCCAAGGAATACAACCCCCTTGGAAGGGAAACCAAGGGAAAACAGGCAACTTACCCAAGCCCACCAAAGAGCTGAGCGCTGTTGCCTTGCAGTGGCCGGACTGGCTGTCCTTGCTCCCAGCACCAGGGCTGTCCCCAGCACAGGACATATTCCCTGTGCATGGAAAACCCCCACAAGGCATCTTCCAGTCACCTCTGCCAGCACTGAGCAGGGATGAGCAGCTGGTGCATGGGAGCAGCGATGAAAAGACCCGATGAGAGGCTTTAAATAACCTACAAAGGTGCTTTTGTGCCCAGGGTTAGAAGAACAGGGGCACAGGGATAGAACACAGGCATGGGGAGGATGGATACAGGGACATCAGCCAGCTCTGAGACCATGCTGGGTTTATTCCCAGCCCTTCAGGTGACCTGGACCTGCAGGGAAGATGTTCAACTCTTCCCACACAGCCTCAAAACATCACTTAACCTGAATTTGCAACGACAGAAGGTGCCAGGGCATCAGGGAAGGCTGCAAAACCCCCACCTGATCCATGTGCTGCTGTGGGAAACCTGCTGCAGTTTGCTCCAAAAGCCTGGGATTTTATCAAATTACAGATCTAATAAAGGGCAGCTCATCTGGAAATAACAGGGGAATGCTCTTCAGTCATTTCCCTGTCTGCTTTCAAGGAGTCAAGTGATTGAGAGAATTGAAGGAAAACGCTTTCCAGAGAGAAACAATCGCTTTCCTGCCAGATAAATTTGTTCCTCTCTCTCATGTTGGGCTGAGCAATTGCTTTTCTTAAAATAAAATCTGAGATATTAAGCATTTCCCTCTCTAAATGGAATCATTAGGAAGTTTTACTGAACAGCTTTTATTTCTTGAGGGATCTTTTAAAGCAGCACAAGAAAGGAGGCACATTTCTGGCCTTCCCACGCATTTTACACTCTTTGCTAGTCCGTGACTTTGTTGGTAGTAAAAACACACGGGGCTTGTGAGGATCTTTATTCCAGATGACCGAAAAGCTCCAGCATAAAAGCAACTTTTGGGAAGGGCTTAGAGGAGGCTCTGGATTGCACCAGCACTGGGGGAATTCAGTATTGACGTCAGCAGAGCCAGGGCAAACCCAAAGTGTTTGCTTGAAACCAAAACTGCTCTGGCACAGCAAAGCAGGGATTTACTGAGCCAGAGGGAAAACATTCCCTGCAATGAACTTCAGGAGAGCAGTTCGGGCTTGGTGCTGACAGAGGCCACAGCCATTGCCTGGGGCTCTTTGGAGGCTGGAAAAGCTGTGGCTGCCCCATCCCTGGAAGTGTTGCAGGCCAGGTTGGACAGGGCTTGGAGCAACCTGGGCTAGTGGAAGGTGTCCCTGCCTATGGCAGGGTGGGACTGGATGTTCTTTAAGGTCCCTTTCAAACCAGCCTGTGATTCCATGATGCCTCAATGCCACCCAGGGAAGATGCTCTATCCTGGAGTGATTTTCCCAGCAGGGTGAAGTGATGGCACTTTACAGCCCCTGGGCATGTGCCCTGCTCATCCACTCTTGCTGCCATGGAATGGGGCATTAAACGGTGGGAATCACCTTATCTTTAAATGATGCCTCAAGGACTGTTCTCTTTCTTCTGGTCAAGACCTAAAGAGGAATTTTGACCAGGAAATGCTCCTGTAGAGCCCAAGTGGGAATTCTCAGCTGAGGCAAAGCAAAGACAGGAATAGGATAAGCACTGGGGAGGCTGCAGCCCTCACTTTCCTGCACCATGTTCCTGCCATGAAGCTCATTTTCCCCTTCTCCAGAGCATTCTGCTGCTGCAATCAAAGTAAAGACACCCAAAGCCAGGGATCCACTTCCCAAAACCAGGGATCCACTTCCCCAAACCAGGGATCCACTTCCTTTAACCAGCCCTCTCAGGGATACAAAGGAGCCATAGGTGCTGGAGCAGCTCTGCCCCCATTTATGCCTGCTGGGAGCTCATCCTTTGTAACCCAGGGCTCAGCCTGGCTGTGGGGCTGGGGTGCCCAGCTGAGTTAACCCACATCCCCTGAGCCATCAGGGCCCTTCCCAGCTCTGCTTTCACCTGGTGCAACCCCCCTGCACACCTGGGCAGTGGAGCTGTTCCTGCCAAGGGACAACAGGCACAGCCACCAGCTCCGGGAAGCTTCACTCCGCAGGGAGCAGGTTTAGCTCAAACTCGTTAATTAATTCTTGCAAGTTAAGAAGGGTTTCTGCGCAGGGACCAGCTTTGATGTGATTGCTTTGGTTTAATTAAACTCCTGCTTGCACCCAGCTCCCCAAGTGCTCGCAGGAACCTGGCTGGGATCCATCCAGCCGGTGTCTGATCACACAGAGTTATCCAACCAGTTCTCCGGCAGCGCTGGCTGCGCTCCTGGGGAGAGGAGTTTCTGCAGCCTGGACAAAATAACTCCTTTAAAATCATCTGAGAGGAAGCTGGGAGAGCTCTGAGCTGGCCTCAGCATCCCACCTGCTGTGAAGGTGTCCCTGGTCTCATCCTGCAGCCCCTCACACCATGGGATGCTCATCCCATAGAGCATCCAGCAGTGTGGGTCCTCCTCGAGAAGGGATGAAAGCACCTGATAGCTGAGTCTGGGCTGGGCATCTTCCCCTTCTCCAACCCCAGCAGAGCTGCCCCAGTGCCCACCAGTGCTGTAAATCCCACCAGCTCCATCCTGCAGGTCCAGCTCATCCCACAGGGAACAGCTGTGTGGGAATCACAAGTCCATGATCAGCTCTGTAACACTGAGGGTTTGCTCTGGGTCCCCTCCCACCCCAGCACCCTTCATTAATTAATAACCCTGATGTCATTTGCTGTTTCATGGTGGTCGAATCTGACTGGGGTAATTTACTCTCCTCCAATCAGGTCAGGAAATGTTAATGCAGTTTAATGGCTGTTTTCCTAACCCCCCCTGCCCTCTCCCATGGCTCCAGGGCAGCCTCATCCCCATGGGATGTGTGGGAAGGCAGTGCCATGGCCCTGCCTGCCTGCCAGGGCTGCCCCAGCTGCCTGGGGCTGGTGGCCAGGGCAGCCAGGGGCCACGACCACCAGAAGGTCCCTGTGCCATCCCCAGTTGTGGCCATGGGAATATCCCTGTGCCATTCCCAGTCATGGACATGGAAAGGTCCCGGTGCCACCTCCAGCCACGGCCATGGGAACGTCCCTGTGCCATCTCCAGGCACATCCATGGGAAGATACTCGTGCCATCTCTACCATTGCCATGGTAAGGTCCTTGTGCCATCTCCAGCCACAGCAGTGGGAAGGTCCCTATGCCACCCTCAGCCATGGCCAATCTGCCTCTTGGTGACACGTAGAGATGCCAGAGCTGGAACAACTCCTGAGCCTCAGGAAAGGAGCACAGTCTGAGCTCGGTCTCAGACACATTTTTTATTAAATCCTTCACCAGGGGAAGACAAAAGAATTAAATAACCATAATAGTTCCAGAATCCTGTCTGGCACAGCATTTAGAGCCCAGAACCTCGCTCAGGAGCCACTCCTGGGTGCTCCATGGAGCAGTGAGACTGTCCCCATTGTGGGGTCACTCCAGACAGTACTGAGGGTCCTGGGGCTGAGAGAGGCAACAGCTCAGCAGGGTTTGAGCCAGGGGACAGCCAGACCCAGGGCTCACTCACACCATCCCATCTCAGCCACTCAGGCCATCCCAGGTCGGGTCACACCATGGAGCTGCTGTCTCCCATCTTCTGCAAGAGCTGCAACAGGGACAGATCCAGATTAGCAGGAAAATCCACCAGTGCAGCCTCAGGGGGCTGTGGGGAGACCGTGGTGACCTTCCCTGTCTGATCCCAGCTGCAGTGACAGGGATTGATCCCACCCAAGGACTGCAGACCCCGGAGGGCACGTCAGCCCTGCTCACCTGGCTCAGCAGTGGGATGTTTGCCAGCGAGCCCAAAAACCCAAAAGCCACTGGGAAAAAGCTCCTGTGTCAAGACAAAAGTCTCAGTTAAGCTCTGAGGAGGATCAGCCGGCTCCACTCTCCATCCTGAGGCACCCACAGCGTGCCAGGACAGACCTGAAGAGGGTGATGAACCCATAGGCTTCCAGCAGCATCCCCAGGATCGGCCACCGCATGAGGACAACAATGAGCCCCCCAAAAAAGAAGCTGGTGCCCTTCAGCTTCGGCCGCTGGAAGAAGAAGGTGAAGGTCCTCTTGAAGCCGATGATGAAGACCAAGCCAGAGAGGAAAAGGATCTGGGAGGAGGAATGGGAGTGGGTCAGAGAAGTGTTTTGCTCTGTCCTGGGCATCAGAAGCGGCTGTGGGGAGCCCTGGCCCCACTTTACTCACGTTCCCAAAGGCCAGGAGCACTGAGTCAAAGTACAGGAGCATCCCAAAAAGGAGGAAGAAGAGGCCGAAGCCAACTAGTCCCACTCCAATCTCTGTGGAAGATGGGAGGGCTGAGACAAGGGCTTGGTTCCACACCTCAGGACCCACGTCCTCAGCATCTTCTTGTCCCATTCCCTCCCAGAAATACACTTTGGATTTGCCTCCAAAGCTTAGAAACACTCTTTCCACCTGCCCAGGCCTTCAGGAGGCTCTTGATGCCTTAGAAATCCTTCTGGCCTTCTAGATAAAGAATAAACCACAAAGCAAAAATAAATGGGAAGACCATTTCCAGCACGAAGGTGCCAGTGCAGGCAGTGACAGAGAGGATGGAGATGATCTCCAGATGATCCAGGCACCTCCCCAGTGCTGGACCCCCTATCCCCCTTGCCATTACACCCCTTCCTGCCCCAACCACCCTGGCCAGCAGCTTCCAGCCCCGACTTGGAGCTGCCAAAGACCCCTGTGGTGTCCCCCTGTCCCACAGGGATGGGCATCAGCCAGGGGTCACCCCGTGCCCACTTACGCTGGAATTCGCTCAGAGACACCATCTTGCCGGTGCTGGGGCTGGGTGAGGCTGGGCGAGGGTGGCCCTGCTTCCACAGTGACCCTTGGAAAAGCCCTTTAGTCCCCACGTCATCCTGCAAATCATTAACAGCCCCAGCAGTGCCCGCCCCGCTGGCACAGCACCTCCTCCAGAGGGGACACGGTGCCTGGGCATCGCTGCAGGGGCTGGTGGCCACTGGACCCCGCTGGTCCTGCCCTCCCTGCCCCAGCTGCTCAGCCTCCCTGGCATGGGATGGGCAATGCTTGGAGAAATCCCTGAAATAGAGAGCAGGTAGCTCCTTTGGGGTGTCTGAGTGACACCTGGGGGACAGTGAGCCCTGTGCAGGTCCCTGCAGCATCCTTGGGATTCCCAGCTCAGATCCTTGTGGATTCCCAGCTCACATCCTTGTGATTCCCAGCTCACATCCCTGTGGATTCCCAGCTCAGATCCCTGTGGATTCCCAGCTCAGATCCCTGTGGATTCCCAGCTCAGATCCCTGTGGATTCCCAGCTCACATCCTTGTGGATTCCCAGCTCACATCCTTGTGGATTCCCAGCTCACATCCTTGTTGATTCCTAGCTCATATCCTTGTGATTCCCAGCTCACATCCTTGGGATTCCCAGCTCACATCCAGGCTGCTCCATGGGAAAGGAGAGTTCTGGAATTGTTTCATCCCCTGGGCTTTGCTGCCTGGTGTGGGAACAATGGCTCAACCAGACCCTCTGGCTGTGGCCAACATAGGGTCCCTTCATGGCATGTGTCACCCCTGAGTCACCTGCAGGGACCTCTGTGCCCATGACCCTCCATACCCAGCTCTTCCCAAACCTCTTTTATCCCTTGGCTTTACACAAACTGCCCAGGGATGGGTGTTTTATTCCTGCACAAGAACCAGCTACAGCCCCAAATAAACCCCACTGGGAAAATGAACCCCAAAAACAGGGAGAGGGAGGAGAAGGTGCCTCTGGAGAGAGCCATGATGCCAATCATCCACCGTTTCTTTGGTCTAATATTAAAATCAATATCCAAGGTCATCTCTAGACAAAAGACACACAAATGTTGTTGTTTCATAGATACTTTTATTTCTCTAACACTAGCAAAATATCCCAGAAAACAAACACCTCCCATCCCACCCTCCCCAATGCATAAATAGATTTCCTCCCGATGCAAATCTTTTCTTGGTTACAAGTCACTGGTATATGAAGTGTTATGAAAAATAATAACCAAAATAAAATTAAGGTTGTTTTTTCTTTAAAAAAAACCAAAACAAAACAAAACCCAAAACCACAACTGGGTTCCAAGGGCAGCCATGGGGACACACTTTGGGGACAGCTCAGTCATGGTCCCTGTGTCTGATGGCTCTGGGAACACCAGGACAGGAGCACTGGGATGCTCCTCATCCTCTCTGGTCCCTGGAGATGGGAAAAATTGCTGCCTGTGGGTTTGTGTGTCCCCACAGGGCAGCACAGCCTCTGAGTGTGTCCCCATGGTGTCCCCACAGATGGTGTAAGGGGGGTCTGCCCCAGTCACACAAGGTGGGGAGCCCACCCTGGCCACCCCCACTGTGCTCAGGGACAGGGAAATAAAGGCGTCATCTCTTAAAACTTACAGTCTCTGTATATTTTATTTTAAATAAATTTGCTTTTAATAAAAGCAGAAAATATATATATATTTTAAATAGTTTTTTTTTCCTTTTTTTTTTTTTTCTTTCTTTTTCCCCTCTGATAAATTGGCAAAGAATCTGCTTTTGTAACTCATGGGCAGGGCTGGTGCCAACAACCCTGCGGAGAGAGAGAGCTCGGCACAAACAGTTCCTCCCAGGAAAGAAGAGAAAAACAAATATAGATATATATTATAAATGTATAATTTCCATAAAACATATATTAAGGCATGTAATAGCAAAATAAAGGGCCAGCTTTATGAGCTAAGAGGGCCGAGGGAGGCTCAGGAATGGGATTTAGGGCTCCAGGGGTCCTACAGTATTGCTAAGATGGGGGGCAATGGGGTGCAGGGGTCCTGGGGGCGTCAGGATCAGGCCAGTAGGGAAGTAGCTGTGGGATGGATGGTATCCAGTACCCAGCTCCTCGCTCCATCCTCCCTGCCCATCCCAGGCCCATCGGGGCAGCCCTGCCAACCACACATCCTTCCAGGGATTCTGCTTTTCCAGGCAGAACCCGCTTTTTTCCACCCTCCAGAACGTTAAAGCAAAGGGTAAATTTGCTCCAGGAAAGCCAAACAACTGGAAGGGGCTGGAGTGCAATGGGAAGGGTTTGGGGGAGACGCAGGGCCAGGTTTTTGGAGGGCTCAGAGGTGACGGTGGGACAGGGGCAGCTGAGGTGATCCTGCTGCTCCTGCCTGGCTCCTTCCCCTTCCTCTTCTCACCACCCTCCCCTCCCACTGCAGAGGGGTCCCTGAGGACCCCATGGCTTCACCATCCCAGCTGGCACCCCACTCCCTGCACTGCTCCCATCCAACATCCCCATCCCTGCCCAGACCTCCTGCTCCATGCCAGCAGTGCTCTGGTGCCCCAGGCAGCCCTTGCACCACCCTGACCCCAGGCATGGCACTGCCCTGGGCATCTCTGTGTCCCCCCAGCACCACCTCCATCCATCCTGTTCCCAACACAGCTCCTTCTTCCTCCAGCTGAGCCCCAGCACCAGGAGTGATGGGACAGCCCAGGCCAGAGGGGTGCTAAAAGCAGGGCCAGAGCTCAGGGAGGGCAAGAGGCACCGAGGAGCCAAGATGGACCATCCAAGTCTGGTGGAAGGTGGAAGCACCATCCATGGTGGGGACTGGCTGGTCTCCACCCAAAGAGCCCCTTCACAGACCTTTGGGATACGTCCCAGGAGTCCTACGCTCCCTGGGGATGCCCTGGCAGGGAGATGCCCACTGTGCCAGTGGCTGCTGTCACAGATGTCCCTGCCCAGCTGCCCATGAGGGCCTGACACCCAGGACACAGTGAATCTGTCCCTGTGTCCACTGACAGCCCGGGGGGCTCCTTGGGGACAACCTCAGGCACCCACACGTCTCCCAGGGCCGGGGCAGAGCAGCCGGTCCCGTCGGCGCCGCATCTCCCCGCTCGGCTGTGCCGGGTGCTCTCGCCGTCGGAGGGAGGGAAGGGGGTCCAGGAGAACCAAAAACGATGGCGAGAGGTTCGGTGTCATGTCAGGGGGGGCTAAAACGTGGCCCCGTGGAACTTGGTGGCGCCGGCAGCAGCCAGGGCTTGAGCTGGAGGGATGGGAGAGCAGGGCTGAGCAGGGTGGTGGCGCAACCCCTGTGCCCACCCCGCAGTCCCCTCCCTGCCCTGCACAGGAAAACCTGGCACAGATTTGGGTCTACAACCCTGGCTCCCTGGGGGGAACCTCCAACCGAGCAGAGGGACAACCCTGTCCCCCTCTCCCGGGTTGCAGCCACCAATTTCATGCCAGGCATGAGACCCATCCCCTTTCCCTCCCCGCGTGGCCCCCCTGCCCACGGCAGCCTGTCGAGCCCCCCCTGTGCCGACCCCCAGCGCCTCGGGGGGGACACCCGTGTTGGTCCATGGAGGAGACGGGGCTGACGTGGCTCGGGGGATGTTTGTTAGCTGGAGCAAGCAGCGATGGACGGAGATGGGGCGCAGAGGAGACACCCCCGACGGGTCCCCCGGGGGATGGAGAGGGGATGGGATGAGGTAGGAGAGAAGAGGTGCTTACGTCGTGGCTCACACACGCATTAAATGGCTGTTGTCGGCGCCCCGGGGCGTTTCGGCCGAGCGGGGGTTGGTCGGTGGAGTCGGGGAGGCTGGGGAGGTGGGAGGGCGGGGGGTAGCGCACTGGGCTGGAAACAGAAATGGGAGAAGGGCGTGAAGAACACGGGCTGCGGCAGCGGGGAGGGCGAGGGGGCACCCAGCGAGGGGTTAGCAGGGGGGAGAGGCACGGGGCAAAGGCAGCAAGGAGGAAGGCAGAAGGGATGCAAGCGCGGGCAGGACAAACAGCCACAGCGGCGCCCGGTCCCGGCGCGCACACGTGAGCTCCGTGCAGGGCTCCTCATGGACAAGGCACGATCACCTGGGCACGGGGTGCCACCAAAATCACCTGGGCACGAGGTGCCACCAAAACCCCCGGGCATGGGGTGCCACCAAAACCCCCCGGGCACGGGGTTCCACCATGCTTGCCCAGCCAAAGGGGTGCCACCAACATGCCACGCAGCCAGGCACTCCCACCCTCGCAAAACACTCCCAAACACAAGGGGCTGGAAAGGTGTGCCCAGCTGGAATAGCTGCTCCATCCCCGGGATCTCAGGGGAAGGCAGCCCCAGGCATGGAGGGCAGGATGTGGGAGCTGTTGGCTCTCCCACTGAGCAGGGATGCCGTGCCCAGGATGGATGCATTGTTGACCCCTTGCTCTTGCTGCCACATCAACATCCAATGTGCCCAGCCTGCCCACCCAGCAGGTGACCCTCCCTGGGGTCTGCAGGCTCCCCTAAGGCCCCCATTCCTTACCCGAGAGCATGCGGCCACGGCGTGAGGCCTCGGCAGCCAGAGCACAGGAGATCTCAATCCTCTTCTCCTGCTCCTGCAGCTGCGTCTCGGGGTCCTGGGGGGTGTCCACCTCCCCCTCGCCCAGGGGGATGACGTTCTGCAGGCTGTGTGGAGCACCTGGCATCAGCACCCATGCCAGGCTCCTCGGGATGGCCAGGGAAGGGATGCCCCCTGGGATGGCTGGCACGGGCACTGCAGCCTCACCTGGATTTGGCAATGAGGGTCTTGATCCTTTCCACCTTCTTCTGCTTCTCCTTCATCTCCTCAGGGCTGAGGGGCGATTCGGGCTCCAGCTCAACGTACCGCTCAGGGATGAGGACTTTGTCTGGCGTGGAGAGCTGGGGGTGGTGGAAAGGGGTGAGTCCCGTGCTGGGCATGGGGGATCTGTCCCCCTCCAGCACCCCCCTGCCCTGCTCACCCCAACACCCGCCTGGGCAAGGGCAGCCCCTGGCCAGGCACAGCCAGAGGCTCCAGGATCCTGGCTGAGGCAGGAGGTTGGATCAGCCTCCCCAGGGAGGCCCCATGTCCCTGGGACACCCCGTCCTCACCTCCTTGTGGATGTCCACATTGTAGTGCTGTGGCTCCAGCTCCATCTTGCGCAGCCGGGCGATCTCCTCCTGGGGTGTCTCGTACACCTTGCTGGGGTCATCCGAGCGCAGCGCTGCCTCCAGGTCCGAGATGTCCACCTCGTGGATGCTGCGGTGCCGGCGCACCTGCCAGAGACCCCAGCCCTGCTGAGCCCCTCTGGATGGCTCACTGTCCCCTTCCCCAGCCCCCACTGTCCCCTCTGCCCCGCGAGGGACCTCAGGCGCTCTGCCAAGCACAGGCACTCACCACCTTGTAGGAGGTGGGGGTCTTTATGCCGGGGGGCTCGGGCTGCTGGCTGCTGGGGAGCTGCAAACTGCGCCGCTTCTCCTTCATGGAGCCGCTCTGGTGACGCTTCATGCGGTCGATCTGCTCCTCCACACTCATCTTCACCTTCGTCTCGGTGGCGAACACGGCGCTCTTTGGTCTCTCCTGGGGGACAGCCCAGCCCCAGGTCACCCACCCTTGCCCACAGCAGGGTCCGGCCCCATCCTCCCAGTGCCACAACCCTCTGCCATGGGCTGCTGGGCTCAGCCCACTCCAGGGATGGGGGAAGGTGCTGAAATCACCCAGGAGGGATCTAAAGGAGGAGGATGGCAAGACATGGAGCCACATGGCAACAGGCTCCACTCCACAGGCTGCACCACAGCCCCCCTGGCTCCCCCAGGCTCCCAGCCCCTCAAACTGAGCCCTACCCGGGAGCTGAGCCCATTGGCCATGCCACCAGCATTCCTCCTGGACACCACCTCCTCCTCTGCCGGAGACTTGGTCCTGGGGGGGACGATTCCCACTGCACAGCAAGAAAAACCATGAGGCTGAGCCCCCACGGGGACCAAAGGCAGGGTCCCAGCATGGTCCTGCTGTCCCCAGTGCCATACCCTTGTTGAGAGCTGCTTGCTTCTCTGCATCCTGCTCCTGCCGGCCCTGAGGGAGCCCCTCGGATGGGGGGCCAGTGGGGCTGGGTCGCTGCACATCCTTCTTGCTCTGCTCGAAGCCTGGTTTGGGCTGTGGGAGGGAAGTAGGTCCCTGGTGAGCCCCCCTGTCCTGCCCAGGGGCCACACTCTGCCTGGGGACTCCCACTGCTCTCCACAGCCAGGGGGTGACACACAGACCACAGACAGGTGCCCAAGAGTGGACAGACACACAGACACCAGCCAGGCAGGACAGAGCACCCTGGAATTGTGGGGAGAGGGGCTGAGGGGGCTCAGCAGGTCTCATCCCTGTCCCTGCAGGACAGGCTTCTCCACGGGAAAAGCTTCCTGAAAGGGTGACGATCCAACCATGGCACCCAGGAGTTCTGGGACAGGGACACCCTGGCTGTGAGCTGGGCTCCAGCAGGACCCTGTGGCTGTGGGAAGGGATGTGATCCCACAGGGGCAGGAGTTGGCATAGGCATGAGAACGAGCCAAGAGCCATTCCTGGGGTCCTTCCCACCTTGCATCCCATGGGAATAGCCTGCCTGGAGCCCAGGAATTGTTGGTGTGATGGAGGGGTATGGCAGTGGGCCAAGCAGCCCAGGGTGACCCCCTCGAGGGACACACTGCACCCTGACACCCCTGACACCCCATGGATCCACAGGCAGCCACCACTGTGCCACCCATGGCTGCTGGAAGTGCCACCTGCGCTGGCAGTGGGATCCATGACCCTTCCCAGCTCTGCTTTGCAGTGCCAGTCCCCCAGACATGCATCCCAACCCCCAGCTCCACGGACACCAGTGTCTCCTGGTGTCCACACCTGATCCCTTCCCCCAGCAGGAGCACAGCTGAGGCACCAGCAGCAATTCCCAAATCCAGGTTTGTCCTGGTGGGCAGGAGCTGGGGGTTCAGCCCCACCAGCCAAGCCTGTCAGTACCACACAGGGGAGCAGTGCCACACAAGGACAGTGAGAGAGGTGAGGGCAGAGAAAAGCAGAGGGGGCGATGCCAGGGGCCATGGCAGCCTCAGGGGTTGCCCAAGAGGGGACAATCCCTGCTCCCAGCGAGCACAGTGGGTGCTGAGGACCTGGTGGGGACATGAGGGCCACGGCAGGGCTGCTGTGGGGACGCTGCTCGTTGCAGGTAGAGCCACACGCTGCTGTCCCCATGCCAAGTGCCACCTCCACGCTGTCTCTGTGGGCTCAGGGTGGGCAGCTCCATCTCCTGCCTCATCCCAGTCCCTGCCACATCTCGGGGAGGAGGAGGACGGGGCGGCTGCTGCACTGGGGGGTTCGGTACCTGTCCCCGCTTCGCCTCCCCACCACCTTGCTGCCAGGAAGGGGAGGTGGGGTAGGGCCAGAGGCGGCTCTCGCTGGGCAGTGGAGGAACGGCCGGAGGAGACTCCAGGGGGACGTAGGACTTGGGGAGGGGAGGTCGAGGCGGGCCTGGTTCCTGGGGTGGAGCGGAGCGTGAGGGGTGAGAGCAGAGAAGGAAGAGAGAGTTAGAGAAAGACTGAGACAACACACAGTGGAAGCGTCAAGCCAAGGAGCAGAGGAGGTTCCATGGTGTCCGTGTCTCCAGGAAAATGGGAACAGTGCGTCCCACCTCACTGCTGCACGGCCCCAGGGCAGCAGGGCCAGGCAGGACTCAGGGGCTGCCCAAGTGAGAGTACCCTGGTAGCCCTCAAGAGACTCTGGCATTGCCTCTGTCCAGGTTGGGGAGCCCCCAAATTCCACCCTAAATAAACTTCACATGGATGAAAGTGAGACCAGCACCGCTGGACTCCAACTGAGGGCAGCAAGAGGGGCTGTGGTGGCAGCAGGAGCTGGTCCTGAAGACAAAAGTTGGAGCTGAGCAACTCTCATCCCTCAGGGCTGCTCCATGCCAGACCCAAAGGCTGCCCAGCCCAGGACAGCCCCTGCAAGGACCAAGGACCCCACTGTGACCAGGAGACACCATGGCCCACCCATATGGCCAAACCCATGCCCCTAGGCAGAGCCACAAGGAGAGGCATCTGTGCTCCATGCCTGGTGCCCAGCATCCCCCAATCCCCCTGGTGGCACAGGGGGACACCTCTGCTCACTCACCTCGCCAGGTCCAGGCTTGGTGGGAGAGCCCTGGGAGCCAGAGATGAGGGAGAAGGGGCTGAGGGGGCTGGTGAGGCTGGCAGAGCTCAGGGGGCTGGCAGGGCTGTTGGAGCTGTACGTCCCCGAGGGGCCCAGGGCCACTGTGGAGAGGAGCAGAAATAAGATAATAATAGGATGACAATAATAAGATAATAATAAGGGCCATCATGTCCCCGAGCAGGACCTGCTGTCTGCCCAGGGTCACCAGGGATACCCCCTGACACGGCACACTGGGGTCTTGGCTGTGCAGGGAGAGACCCCACTCACCTCTGTGCTTGGCAGTGTCAGTGCCACGGGATGGGTTGTTCTTCCTCAGCCCCTCCATCACATCCTGGATCCGCCAGATCTCCTTCTGGATCTGCCGGTTGAGCATTTCGTTCTGGATGGGGAGAAAAGGCAGCGATCAGAGGGGTCCCACCACTGCCAGTCCCACTGCACCCCAGCCCTGAGCTGAGCCATGGGATCCATCTGAGGCTGACACAGCCTGGGGGGGGTCCTCAGCCATCACTCCCAGGACTCATCTCCTGCCGTGGTTCTGTTCCCCAGGCACCCACGGTGGGCTGGGGGGAGCTGGCAGAGCCCCAGCACCACGGGGGACACAGGATTGCACCCCTCAATGGCACCCAGGTGGCTCCTCTGTGGCCAAGGCAGGACAGGAGGGCTGAACAGGGAGGGGCCACTTGTGGGGAGCAGAGGGATGAGGGAACTGGGGGGGGCTTCCATCTCCCTGGGGGGACCCCCAGGGTGGCAGACGGACCCACTCACCTGGATGTCCAGGTTCAGCTGCTCCCAGAGGTCGTCGTGCAGGGTGGACACCTCGCTCTCCAGGCTCTCGTACTCAGCAGTGCTGTTTGCCAAGGCCTGGGGGAGAAGGTGGGGAGGGTCAGGGGAGTCCTTGGCAGGTTCCTCTCCTGGCTGGGAGCAGCTCTGGACCACCCAGGAAAGCAGGAGGAGGCTGCACCCCATACAGCCCCCCAAGCTGGGGAGGGGGTGGCAGCAGGGGGGACAAGCTCTGAGGTGCCCATGGGAGCACCCGATGCCAACAAACACCTGGCACAGCAGGGATGGAACCAGTGGCTGAGACAGCACCTTGAGGGTTAATTTGCTTTGTGCCCAGTGAGAAGTTTTGGGTCCTCTGTCCCCCAGCCAGCTGAGGGGAATTCCCTTCTTGTTTTCCTTCCAGGAAGGGAGCAAAGGGACACAGGGGGAGGTGTGAGGGTCCCCAAAAGAGAAGGGACCCCCATTACCGTGCTGGCCTGAGACAGCTCCACACGGATGTTGATGAGCTGGTTCTGGAGCGACTCCTTCTTGTGCAGCAGCTTCTCTGGGTAGGCAGGTTGGCTCCCAAACATCTCCAGCTCCTGGTGTGTCCCCATCAGGGCACTCTCCAGGCTCTCCTGGATGGAGTGGGAGGGAGACACAGCCATGAGAGCCTGGCTGGTGCCGGAGCTCCAGTCCCTCTACTGAACAGGGCATTAACACACAGGGAGTCCTAGGACTGGGGCATTGCCAGGGCATCTTCCCCAGCTCACAAACATCCCCACTGAGCTGTCCCCAAGAGAACAGGACATTTTCCCAGAGAAGCTGTGGCTGCCCCATCCCTGGAAGTGTCCAAGACCAGGTTGGATGGGGCTTGGAGCTACCTGGGCTAGTGGAAGGTGTCCCTGCCCATGGCAGAGGCTTGGAATGCCATGATCCTTAAGGTCCCTTCCAACCCAAACCATTCTGTGATGACATGTCACTTCCTCACCACGCAGGTGCTGCCTGGGCATGGCCATCACCTGTCCCCAGGTGGCCACTTGAGCTGTCACCACGTACCTTCTCTGCTCGGAGCTGCTGCACCAGCCTCTCCTGCTCCCGCAGCACCTTGTTCTGCTCACAGAGCTTCCCCAGCAGCTTCTGTGCCAGGAGGGAAAGAGAAAGGGAGGAGAGGATGAGGAAGGTGAGAGTCCAGCCCAGTCTCTCAGCTGGGACACACAGGATGCAGCCAGGACACGATCCACAGGGTTGGGCTGATGGGATGTGTGGCCTTGGGGAGGCTTTCCAGCCTCCTGCTCTCACTGCAGGGACTTCAGCCACTGGTGACAGGGTGACAAACTGGGAGATGGGGCAAGACCTGAACTCAGTGGAGGATTTATTCCCCGAGGAGCACAAACCAAACTGGGGGCATCTCCCAGATGTGGGAGCACTGGGCACAGATCATTGCATGGGGACACCAGACCTGCTGGGGGCATGGGGGGGGCACACAGGACAGACATTTGCTCTTACATCGGTGTCTTGCTCGCTTATCTTGTAGGGATGCAGAGTCTCCCTGTAGGCCTCCGGGAAGGGCGTCACCTGCAAGTAGAATGTGGGATGAACCCGGCTCTGGGAACCCCAGGGAAGGTGAGGCAGCTCCCAGCCCCTCTCTCCCATCCCTGTGAGTGGGGACAGAGAGGCAAGAGCCGATTCTTGGAGGCCATGGGTGCTCCCATCGATGAGATGCTGGTGCTGGAGAGGGCTTGGATGAAGTCACAACCTCCCTGCCCATCTGACAGGAATTATCCAGACACAACCTGTCCACAGGAGCCAAGGACTGAGCTAAAGACATGCCTCGTGAATCATTAACTGCCACCATTCCAGAGGCAGGGAAACAAAGGCAGCGAGATTGAGCTGTAATTCCACTTAGCAGAGTGGAAACACCTATAAATCAGCAGCTGCAGCAGGGCCTGTTTACCACCACCCGGCTTCTCCATGAGTCATTTTCCTTTCCTGGAAATCTAAATTACTAATGGGACCTCAGCAATTAAATGCCTCCAAGATCTGGAGATGAAAGGCATAAGATAGGAAGAAGGGGATCATTATTGCTAGAAAGCAAGACGCTACTTTAGAGCCATTTAAACTATAGGATAATGCAAATGGACCTGAATCTGGGAAATGCCAGCGGGGCTGGAGGCAGAGCCTGGTGGATTGGGATGCTGCTGCCTCTAGATGGGGATGCTGGTGCCTGTGGGCAGGGAGCCCAGCCAGCAAGAGCATCCCAGGAGCTCTGGTTCACCCTCCAGCACATCCCTGCTCAGAGCAGATGGAATCAGGTGCTGTTTTTGTTGGAAAATCCCAGCGATCTCTTGGCTGCTGGCACTGCCAGGTGTCCTGGGCAGCACGGTGGGGCCCCACGACCCCCCGCCCAGGGTGGGTGGCACAGTGGGCTCAAGTGATGGGACCTGCTTGTGCTGGGACCTGCAGCCCAACACCAGCAGGAACATCCCGATGCTGGGAACAGAAGGAGCCAGAGCCTCCAGGGGTAAAAGGCTATTTCCTCTCCCTGTTGCAGGAATTATTGCGTTGGTTTAAGAGCCCTGGGCTCTATTCCTATCTCAAATCATCCCACACCTTCTCCTTGCCTCATCAGGTGGCAAAAGCAAGGATGAGCCAAGCGCCGAGTACAGCCCAAACGAGGATGAGAGTCGGGCACTGCCGCGTGCCCACCTTGTGCTCTCGCTCAGCACAAGGATTTACCGGGTTTTAATGACTCATGGATGGATTAGCAAAGCCTGAGATGGACTAGCAGGTCCCCGGAGGGGGGTGATGTGCCGCATGGATGCCAGATCTGCATGAGTGGCGATGGCAGGAGGTGACCCCGGATGGCGCGGGGGGCGGCTGGACCCGCTGCCATGCACGAGCCCCAGCGGCCAGAGCCTTACTTGCATGTAGAGCTGGGCCCTAGGGGAGGAGGTCTCCACCATCCTGTTCACCATACTGATCAGGGTCTCGCTCTCGCTCATCTGCGGCACACAGGGAAGGAAAGGGCACAGGTCAGCGGAGACGCGCTCGCGTGCCGGGCACGTCGCTTCCAGGAGCCCTCAGGATGCAAAGTGCCACCTCCTGAGATGTCCCAGGGGCTCAAGACACGTGGGGACAGCTCCCACCCTGGGGATGCTGCCGCTGCGTTCGGTGCGCCCAAGGCTGGTGGAACGCCCTGGAAACTCCAGCGAGGGGAAGACACAGATAGAGCGGAGCCAGCTCGGAGCTGGGTGGCTGCAAACGGCACAGACAGACACGAGCTGGGACAGAGACGCCACGGCGGCAGCACAGCGGGTCCCGCAGACAGACAGACGGACAGACCCTGCTCTTTATGCTGGTTGATGGCTCTGTGCCCAGCTGGGGCTGTGATGGCATCGGGGAGGCGACTGAAAGCTGGGCTTGGGGACAGCAGCGTCCCCTTGTCCAGCCCAACCACCTCCAGCAGGGTGGAACTGGGAGCTGGCACATTGAGGCTGTGCTGCCAGGCATGGATATGATGGGTTTGGCATCCCTGTGCCCGCCCAGAGCTGCAGCCAGGGGGGCAGGACAGACCCCAGCCAGGGGTCCCCGGGGTGCACAGCCAGCAATGACTGTGGCTCTCTCAGAACTGGGTGATGGAGCCACTCAAGTCACCAGCACTGTAGTTCTCACACTGCCTCTGCCCACAGAAGTGCTGCAGGAGCCCACAGCCCTGAGCAGACCATGCCAGGAAAGCCCCTCACTCCCAGGACCCTCGAGATCCAAGGGGTGACAGCACTTGGAGCACAAACCAGGGACCAAACCCCGAGTTGGGGGCAGCCGAGGGAGCTGTGCCCGCGGCTGGACAAGGACAGAGAGAAAATAAAGCAGGAAGACATGTGAAAACAGACCCTTGACAGCGTCACTCCGCATTAGTCTCTCCAGAGGTCGTCGGGAGAGGAGGAGGAGATGCAGAGCCTTTTTAGGGAGTGTTTTAAAGAGCCTGGGAGAGGCAGCGATGCTGCCGGTGGCTGCGAAAGAGCCCAGAGAGCTTTTATTGCAGCGAGTGCTCCTGCCTGTCCCTGGCCCTGCTCCAAGGCAGACACAGATCGTGGCGATTGCTGCACCGGTGGAGATTTGCAGACTAATGAGATTGTCTCTGGAGCAGCTCCCACAGTGCCAGCCTGGCCGTGGTGGGTGAGTGCCTGGGCTGCAGCACTGCCCAGCACCTCCTGTCCCTGGCTTTGACTTCAGCCACTGCCTGGACACATTCCTGGGGGTCTCTCCCAGCTGTATTCCCCCTTGCCATGCTCCTGGGATGAAGTCAGCTCACAGTTTTCCTCCAAAAACCCCTGCCACGCAAAAACCTGAGCGCTGTCACTTTGCTGTCAGTCCCGGTGGGCACCTCACGCCCACCTGCATCAAACCTTTCACCTTCAAGCCAGAACAGAGCCACAATATCACCAAAATCACAGTTCCCACAGGTCACCTGGCCACCCCCTGCATGGGGGACACCAGCCCTGGGCTGTGGGGGCACACCATCCAGCATGGCCACACTGGCACCTTGCAAATGTCCAGCATTGACCAGGGGGGTATCAGAGCCACTGCACCCCCTGAACCCCAGGGCAGCTCCCCAAGACCCTGGTAATGTAGGAAGCTGCCCTGGCTCCCCCCACACCCCCCATCTCCAGCACACCACACAGAGGCACTGTCAGGGGAGGACTTTCTGCCAAGCAATGAGCAACCCTACGGATAGGGAGGATGGAAGAAGCAAATCAAAGACAACTCGTGCTGCTGGAATGCCAAGAAGGGTGAGGATGGATGTGAGGGGGCGAGATGCTGCACTGGCAGGGAAGGGGAAGCTGCTGGGGACGGGGCACATGGGGACAAAAGCAGCTGGTGAGGTGGGGCTGGCAGCCAGCTCTGCCTACCTGCTGGTCCAAATACTCTAGGTTTCTTTGCAACTGAAGGTCTAAAAGTTCATCCTACCAGGAGCCAGCAGGCACGCGGCAAGAAACGAACGGCAAAACATATAAAAGAAGAAGCAAAGCAGTTAGGTGAAGGCTATGGAAAGGGCCTCTTGGCTGGGAAATGAGGCACCTCTGTGGCACAGAGCCGGGAATGCTGCCCTGGATGTGTCCTGTGGACCCCAGTCACCCTCCTGGCATGGCCCTTCCTCCAGCTACGAGGATGGATGGCAGCATGGGTGGCTTATGGTAACTCAGGCTTCTCCCTCTTCCGATGGTCCTGCCCCATGGTTTTGGGACTGTGCTCTGTGGAGGGACCTCCTGGTGTCACCCCACCAGCTCCAGCCCCTCCGAGAGGAAACACAAGGCAGGAAAATGCAGCAGCTGTCGCCAGAAGTGAGGAAGCAAAGGGAGAGAGGTGGGGGGTGCACCAGCCTCAGCCAGGGACCACCCTGGGGAAGATGAGGGTCCAAGGGGCCTTTTCCTATGTATGTCCTTCAGAAATGGCCACGAGGGACCAGAGACACCAGTAAAAGGACCTGCAGTCCTGACATGCCCCTGGCTCTGACCCACAAAGCTGCCCCTGGAGTGCAGTGGTTCCTCCTTGGCCATCTGAGTGAGGACCCCTCCAGGCTGACCCACCTCCCCGGGCCAGCAGCACACGTACCATTTTGTCATGGATGGTGGGGGATGCCGGGAAGTGGTACGGATACATTCCAGCCGGGATGGGCCGCCTGTCACCCAGATAGTCATACTGCAAAGAGAGGAGACCCCACCCCAAAACCAGACACATGTGAGAGGAGCTTGAGAGCCAGAAAGCACAGGAGAGGGCAGACCTCGGCTCCCAGCAGGGTCAGGCCAGGCTTTGGGACAGGAACACCAGCACTCCCAGTCTGGGAGCACATCATGGCCCTGTGCACCCCATCCCATTCATCCATCCCTTCCTGTGGAACAACCACACCCAGGGCAGCTTTGCAGGATGGTGAGAGGGTCCCCAAAACCCCCCACCTGCTGCAAGCCATGGGCTTGGTGGCACTTTCAGGCCAGGCTGTGCCTGCAGAGAGGACACCCCATGCTCCAGCATCCCTGTCCGCCCCACCAAAGGTCCCCTTCCATCCCCGCGCATCCCGACGGGCACTGACCTTGGGAGAACTGATGGATCTCCTCATCATGAAGGGAGTGGGGTCGGCGTAGATCTCGTCCCCACGGGGTGGCAGCCGCTCGAAGCGGGCGCTGGGCGAGCGCACGGGCGAGTACACCCGTGCCCGGCTGTAGGAGCCCTGGCTGGGCGAGCGGGGCACGGAGCGGGACCGCGGCTGCAGCGACATCCTCCGCAGGGAGCCCGAGGCTGCATCCACCTCGTCCAGGTAGGGCGGCTGCCTCCCAGGAGCTGGCAGCCACAGCGGGACATCCTGCCGGCCGAACCCGGCGTGGTCCTTCCAGTCCCGGAGCTGGAAGGTGCCCCCGTTGCGGAAGGAGTGGCGCTTGTCCTCCAGCGCCCAGGGTGGGCTCACCCGGTCGAAGGCGGGCATGGAGCAGATGCTGTCGGGGCGCACCCCGGGAGGGTAGTACTGGTACTCCTCAGGGTACTGGGGCGAGTAGGGGGAATAGTAGTCGGGCACCCGGCGAGACACAGGGTAAAACCTGGTGGGGCTGGAGGAGGGAAGAAGAGTTGTGAGCACCAGGCTGGAGGGCAGGCAGTGCCCAGGGGCCAGTGGGCAAGGACAGCCTTAGAGCAGGCAGCTCCTACAGCAGTGTCTGAAAAGCTGGCTGGATGGCAGCCCTCCTCCCAGGGACTCCCAGATGCCCAGCCATCCTGGCATTCCTCCTCCCAGAGATCCTGTGGTGGCCTCCTCTCCTTGTATCCCTCCTTCCAAGAATGCCAAGGTGGTTTCCTGTCATGCGCCATTTCCTCCTCCCAGGGACCCTGTGGTTCCCTCCTCTTCAAAATCCACCCTCCTTGGCTTTTTGGGTCATCCCACACACAGCTCAAAGCTGGCACAGGGAGAGAAAGGAGAGCCAGAAAGGAGCCCGGGAGGGAGATTTTCTGACCCCAGGAGAGGAGAAAGCAGGTGGAAAGGGGGAAGAACATTCCCAGAGCATCCCATGGGGGACAACCCCAGAGCAAAGGAGCAGCTCTCACCTCCTCAGCTCCTCGGGGGGCACGTTCCCACGGCGCGAGTTCACCCACTGCTGCAGCTGTGTCATGGAGCTCTTGCGCTGGGCAATCTTGTCCGGGTTGGGGCGGGGGGCAACACCCCGGCGGGGGGCTCCGCTCTCACCATCGGGAGGGGGGTAGGCAGTGCTGCCAGGCCGGCTGGGGGACGGGTATGGCCACCCATTGGGCTGCGGTGGCCGCTCGGCACTGCCCGGCCCCCGTGGCACCTCAGGGTAAGGGCTGCCAGGCTCCGAGGGCACCTCCTGCCCGGCGATGCCATTGGCCTTGGCCAGAGGCTCCTTCTTGCTCTCCACCCGCTCCGACTTCCTCTCCATCTTCTCCGAGCCTCGGCCATCGCCCTCCCCACGGGTCTTGGCGTCGGGGTCGGCTTTGGGGTGCTCGCGGTGGGTGCTGTTGCAGTGGTGGTGGTGGTGGTGTTTGCTGGGGGGGATGTTCTCCGAGTCTGGCTTCTCATGCCTAGGGGTGCCGAGACAGGAGAGAGGGGTCACCTTCCCTTTGCAACGCCCCTGGAGTGGCCATCAATGTCCTGACCTTCCCTCAGCCTTGGTGGGCCAATGCTCCCCCAGCTCCCTTCTCCAGAGGGTCCCTCACTCTCCCAAAGGTCCCTGGCCAGGTCAGGTCCCAAAGGTCCATGGCCATTTCCAGGAGAGCAGGGGAGAGGGGTGGCACGGGGAGGTGGTGGGTGCTGACCTCTGGGTCGGGGGGATCTGCACCCGGGCGGCTTCGCCCATGGCTTGGATCCAGGATTCCTGCTCCTCCGTGTTCTCGGCGCTGAAGAAGTAGGTGCGGATGCCGGCGTGCTCAGCCTGGGGAGACAGGGACTGCCCGTTACTCGCCGGCATCTCCTCCACCCAGCACACCGTCACCTGCAGGGAGGCAGAGAAGTGGGAGAGACAGGAGGGTGAGAGCTCCACTTCCACCCCGGCATGAGGTTCTGCCAATGCAGGAGAAGCCAGGAGTGGTCCTTCCCCACTGCATGAGCCTCATAGCTGCATGCATCCTCCCACTGAGCAGGAGGAAGGCTCTGCAGGCCCCTCACAGGGGGATTCCCTGGGGTCGTGATCCCCCCAGGGTCCCTCCCAGAGATGTTCAGGACCAGACCTCCCCAGGGCCCCCCACCAGAGGAGCAGCACCCCAGTAAGAGGTTGCTGCACCCCAGTATCGAGTGGGTCCCCGTGGGGCACAGGGGCTGGTGAAGGGTCTGTGTCCCAGCGAGAGCAGCAGCACTATTGGAGCATCATCCATGCAGCGTTAGGGGGAAGGTGGTTTCTTGGCCCAGAAAATATTTTTTGGTGGGGGGAAGAGGTTTGCTTTTGTTCCAAGATGTTGGTGTCTACCCTCCACCCAGAATGGGATGGAAGGCACATGGTTATTTAGGGCCTTTTTGAAGCTTCCACCTTCCCCCTCTTTGGAAAGGGATGAGAAGATGCAAGGAGGGAAAAAAGGGGAGGAAGCAGGAGGATTTTCCCCCTGAAACACTTTCAGGGCTCAATCTCTTAAAAAAAAAAAAATTAAAAAATAAAATTGGGCATCTGATTAAAACCATCCCCTGGGTTTCCATCCTCCCCAGAACATGCAGCCACTGTGCCCAACCAGGGGTCACCTCCTGAGCCCCCCATGCGCTCCTGCCTCTGCAAGCTCTGCAGCCAGAGGAGAAGATGAAATCAAAGGGATTCCTCCCCTGGATTAGTGGGAGCAGGGGGAGCAGAGCATGCAGATGAGTCTGGGGGTCCCTCACCCCCTGCATGCACCAGAAACACAAGAAGGTACTACCTAGGTAGTGGCTGGGTGCTGGTGTGGTGGGTGGCATGAAGAGACCCCTCCTGTCCGGGCATCCTCACCCGCAGAGAGAGGAGGAGGAAACACAGACACGGGGTCAGTGGCAGTAGGGCAGGAACAAACCTCCCCCAGCCTTCGGGACCCTCTCTACCCTTCTCTGGACAAAACCATTCCCAAACCCTGGGAAACACAAACAAGGACCTGCAGAGCTCAGCTCCTGGGCAGCAGCTTTGCAAGGCTCTTCCCCAGCAGTGTCACAAGGCAACAGAGACATTTCACAGAATCACAGGGTCACTGAGGTTGGAAAAGACCTCCAAGACTGGCAAGTCCACCCTGTGCCCAATGCCCACTTTGTCATCCAGCCCAGAGCACTGAGTACCACAGCCAGTCCTTCCTTGGACACCTCCAGGGGTGGGGATTCCACCACCTCCCTGGGCAGCCCCTTCCAATGCCTGACAGACTTTTCCATGAAGAAATTCCTCCTGGTGTCCAACCTGACCCTCCCCTGTCCCAGCCTGAGGCCATTCCCTCTTCTCCTGTCCCTGTTCCCTGGGAGCAGAGCCTGACCCCCCCTGTCTCCCCTCTCCTGTCAGGGAGTTGCAGAGAGCAAGAAGGTCCCCCCTGAGCCTCCTTTTCTCCAGGCTGAGCCCCACCAGCCCTCTCAGCAACTCTTGATATCAACTCCTCTCCAGACACCCCCAGGTCACTTCTCTGCTGTCACCTGAGGAAGCCACTGGCAGCTCGCTGGCTGTCAGTGTGGGCACAGGCACACGGGAGAGCCCATGTGTGACCATCAGTTGCCATCCCTTGGCCCTGAACCACACTCAGCTGCAGCTTAAACACAGGTTTAAGAGGGGCAGCTACAAAAGTCCATCCCTTAGACTGGAAAACCTCCTCAGCAGTGCCCTGCAGGGAGCCCAGCACCAGCTCTGGACACAGGAAGGAGCAGGTTGGGTTTTTGCACAAGTGTGCACAAGTGCACAGGGCCATCAACAAGTGAGTGCCAGCGTGGCCCACAACCATGGACAGCACGAGCAGCTGTGCTGATGAAGGTGCCCGGGGATGCCCAAGGTGCCTGGTGATGCCAACAAGTGCCAGGGAAGCTCAGAGCCTGCTGTGATGCCAGGGATGGATGTGGGGGAGCAGCAGCCATCCTCACCTCTCCCTGCTCCCCTCCCCAGCCCTATGGCAGTGGCTCATGATGGGCTCCTCCCTTCCAGTTACACTTCCCAGGCAAACGGTGCAAACAGAGCTGGAGTTGGGGACACCTCCATGCCCGGCTCTGGGAATGCTGCCAGGGAGTGCTGCAGCAGCCAGTGGGACAGGCTGGTGAGAGCAGCGATGGAGAGGGCAAAGTGGGACAGGGAGAGGGGTAGGAGCCTCCAGCAAGGCTTTGCACCCAGCACTGCCACGGGTTGGGGGGCAGCAGCAGGGGATGATGACCTTGGGGATGCTGCTCTGCCCACACGTGGCTCAGCTGCCCCAGCAGAAGGCAGATCCACACAGCATATCCACAGGGTATCCCAGGGATATGCAGTCAGCCCTCACCCCAGCTTGCTCCAAGCCCCATCACCATAAAGCCAGAAGAGCAGCAGGGACCCTGCCAGCATCACCACTGCCCCAGTGCCATCCCAGTGCTGCCCCAGTGCTATCCCAGTGCCACCCCAGTGCCCTGGCCCCTCCAAGCCCCAGCACAACCACATGCTGACCTTGAACGTGTGCTTCCTGCTGATGTTGTCCGAGGGCTGCACGGCTGCCACGCGGAAGCTGAGCAGGGGGATGCTGCCCAGGATGTTCTCCTCCTTCTCGTCTGGAGGGGGGGAGTACTGGGGTTACACACACGAAGGGGCTGAGAACAGAGACCCCCCATCCCATTGCTCCTTCCCGGCAGGGCACACAGGCAGCCCACCTGTGGGAATCCACTGGGCAGCCCACCTGTGGGAATCCACTGCCTGCCTGTTGCTCCCGCAGCTCTGCCTGGCTCACAAACAGCCTCCTCAATTATTGATGCCCGCCCAGGGCTGAGCCCAGGAGCTGCCAGGGAGGCGGGGAAAGCTCTGCTTTAACTCCTTGGGTCCCTGGTGCACCAAACACCCACACAAAGGGGTGCTGGAACCCCAAGACAGCTTTGCCCACCCTGGCACACCCTCCTCTGAGCGTGGAAACAGCCTGGGATTGCATGGAGACACCCAGCTGGTGGACACTGGGCCATGCTGGGGGTGATCACACAAGCTTTGGGGGCATTGGGACTGGGACACGTGCTTATACCTTTGTAGTAGAAGAGGCATCGATCCACCAGCACGAACCAGCGCTTGTTCCACTGCTTCACCCCCGAGCTGGCCTGTGAGAGAGGGGCAGTGAGAGCAGCACCCAGGGGGACGGGTGGTCCCGGGGGTCTGCAGGGCTGGGAATGGAGTGACACCCACGGCGGGGGGCACCGAGAACAGTGGGGCTGTAGGTACCTGCTTGTAGAGCCACCCGCTCTTGGTGACGGCAGCGTTGGGGTTCCTCTTCATGGAGTTGGAGCGCTTCCCGAAGGCGATGCCCTTCCGGGAGGAGCGCGCTGCCTGCAGAGGGGGAGAGGAGCTGCTCAGTCCCCGGGGGGGTCCCTGGCACCCCGGCTCTGCTCCTCCCTGCCGTGCCCCACGGCGCCGGGAACCCACCCGGCCTCCGGGGCGCTCCGGGGGTCCCTCCGACACCATGGCGTGGTTGGGGGGCTCGCTGGGGACGGTGGCCGGCCGCTTGCTGCCCGCTTTGCTTGACATGTCCAAGGTCGGTCTGTGGCACAGGAGAGCTGGGTCAGCACATTTCTGTTTGCCCACCCCACTGGAGGTGTCCCCCACCATTCCCAGCACCCCCTGCCCCAGCCCACCTTGGCCCCCCCATCACAAGCCGCTCCCAGGTGCCGAAACCGAGAGAGTTGGGAGCCAACTTACTTTTGCAAGTCAAGTCTTGAGTTGTCCTCGGGGACCTGTCCCGTCACTGGGTGCAGGAACGTGTTCCGCCTTTCATTGTGGCTGCAGAGACAGCGGTGGGGGGGTTGTTAGAGAGTCCCCATGTCCCCCATGGAGTCCCTTCACCTTTGGGACCATGTTTGCTGCTCTGACACAGCACTGCGTTGTCCCACACTGGAGCTGGGGCTGGAAGCCCCTGCCCTGCCCAGAATCCTGCTAACCCCACGCTTTGGATCTTTCATG
Source organism: Xenops minutus (assembly GCA_035221455.1). Lineage (NCBI taxonomy): Eukaryota > Metazoa > Chordata > Aves > Passeriformes > Furnariidae > Xenops > Xenops minutus. The sequence goes on along the minus strand of JAWWEE010000069.1, from coordinate 3,364,844 downwards.
GAATCACAGAGTCACAGAATTGTGGAGGTTGGAAAGCTCTCTAAGATCACTGAGTCTGACCACTAAACCAGCACCACTGTGTTCACCAAGTGCAATATCCAGGTGGGTCACCTTGGAAGCAAAGTCTGATCCCCCCTGGCTCCTCCCTCCTGTCTGGGGGTTGCAGAGAGTGAAAATCCCCCCTGAAATTCCTTTTCTCCAGTCTGAGCCCCCACAGCTCCCTCAGCCACTCCTAGTGCTCCAGACCCTTCCCCACCTCTGTTCCACTCTCTGGACACACCAAGATTTCATGGACATTTCCCAGAGAGCACTCAGCTCTCTGGGAGCCAAAATAAGTGCTGTGGTGGCCAAGGCCCCTTCCTTCTGCTGCCACATCCCAGGTGTCACCACTGACCCCGCTCAGGAGTTGCTGCAGCAGCAGCAGCAACAGCAATGGCCCATCCTGTGCTGTGCCTGCAGCGACATCCCCAATGTCACATCCTCTCCTTGCTGCTTTTAGAGCCATTTGCCAAAGCACCTTGAGGCTTTGAGCAGAGTCACCTGGCCATGGAAGCCTGTGCACTGCCCAGACCCCACATACCAGCCCAGGGCCCCCCAGACTCCCAAAACACCAGCACAGGACCCCCAGCACAAGCTGTTGCTGGTTTGGTGATGCTGGGTACAGCTAACGGTGGCTGTGCCAGCAGTGCAGGGAGCCCTGGCAAACCCAGGAGAAGGGAGACAGGGCTTCTGCCAAGCTCAGCTGGCACCTTGTGCCATGTCCATGCCCATCCCACACAGCTGGTATTGTTGGGTACCCCAGCACTTCGCTGCTCCACCTGGTGAACCCCCTTCCACGCTGCTATCCAGGGTCCTCAGTAGCTGTGCCAGGAGGAAAGGATGAGGTTTACCCACAGGTTCAGGGCTCCAGGGAAGTTTGAACTGGATCACATTCCCATGACATCCCTCCTTCCCAAAGCTGCCAGGCACCAGGACACAGGTACACCCCCCCTCCCAGCAGCCCAGCACGGCACCAAACTCCTGCATGTCAGCAAAACAGGGGAAGTTTGAGCAAGAAAACGCAGCTGCCAAGACCATCCCATCCAGAGCTTCACCCCAACCTGGGCTCCTGCCAGGTTCTGAAGACATTAACCACTTACTACCCAAAAAAGCACTGCTGAGCTGCTCCCCCTTGCAGGTCTCATCCTGTGCCCTGCCACAGATCCGATCCCCTCTGCCAGCACTCCCTGCACTGGAGGGCACCTTAAAAACCTGGTGAATGTTTGTGCACCCCCCAACGAGGAAGGGTCACTGCCCAGAACCGCCCCCAGAGCCCAGCTTGTCTGTGCCAGGATGGAGCCGAGTTATCCTGCCCAGCCCACACTCCAGCAGCAGCCGAGGGGGTTCTGCCACTGGGGCTGGAGCTGCTCCCAGGCCCTTTTTCCCCAGCAGCGACTTTGGAGAGGTTCAAGTCACGGGTACTGGGGCAGGTCCCAGGCCCCCCCATGATGCTGACACATGGGGAGGGCGCAAATGTCAAGTGAGCAGCACAACAAAAGCGCCAGATGGGGGAAGTGGGTGCTGCCAGGACCCACCAACGTGCCTGAGCCCCAGCCGGGGGGTGCCCCCATCCCTGCTCCGCAGCAGGTCTCCCTTCCCGCAGGCTGGACTCTCCCTTCGCCACCGCCAAGCCCAGGACACCCACCCTTTGCAGCCCCCGTGGCTTCTCCTGCCACCCACCCCGGTGCCTCCCCCCACCCCAAGTCTGCCCCCACCCTCAGACACGGCAAGACCCCAGAAACAGCCAAAGGAACCTCCTTAAACCACCGTCCGGCAGCAGCTCCCGGGGCTGACCCCGCTCCAGAAACTCCCTGGTTCCCATCGCCTCCCAAGCACTGCAATGCAGCAGCCACTGCCCGGGCTCAGGGTCCCCCACCGCCGCCTGCCCGCGGTCCCCCCGGGTCCCCCGCAGCCCATCCCGGGCTCCTACCTCACCCGCCGGTCCGCCCGAAACTTCAGCATCGTGCCAGGGGCTCTGCCGGCTCAGCGCCAGCTCCCGGCTCCCGGCATGGCCACGGCGGGCACGGCCAGCACCGGGTGCCACCGGGTGCCACCGGGCTGCGGGGCGATGGCACCTGCCAGCGGGGCAGCCCCGGCTGGGGATGGGGATGCGGGAGGCGGGCGAAGGCTCTGCTTGTCCTCTCCCAGTTGTCCCAGTGCCCCGCGCCCCGCGCCGGTGGCATTGGCGTCTGCCGGTGGTGGCGGCGGAGCTCCGGTGGCTCCGGTGGCGCCGGGGCTGGGCAGCCCCGGTGTGCGGCAGGCGGAGGGCAGGCGACAGCGGGGACAAACAGCTCGCGTCCCCGCGCAGAGGAGAAGCGAAGGGCAGCGCGGCACCGCCGCCTCCCCCCAGCCCAGGTGCGGGGCCGGGGAGCGGCTGGAGGCAGGCGGAGGGCGAGAGGGGCAGGTCTGGGGCTGAGGGGACTGGTGGGGGGCTGTGGGGGGCTGGCAGACCCCTGCCCACCCTGGCAGGGCAGCGGAGCAGAGGGGCTGCTGTCTGGGAAGGGGGGGTGTCGCGGCGAGGGAGCAGCCGCGCTGAGCTGAGCTCTGTCGCTGCCCTGGATTCACTGGCTGCATCCCTCCCCCCTGCTCCTGTCCCCAAATCATCCCTGTGTGTGTCCCCTCCGCGCCTATTCCTTCCCCAGGTCACGCCGAGAGAAAATCCTCGGGAGCAGGATGGGCACAAGCACCGACCAACCCAGCAATGGGGAGCACAGACCCTGCAGGGCATCAGCACCCCCAAATTCTGGAGAGCCCTTCACAGCGCAGCAGGTTTGGAGTGGGGAGCAGCAGGATTCGGGGTGACCTACACTCTGCCTGGACTTTGGGAAGCGAATCCAAATCCATCAGGGCCGGTGTAATCCTTGGGAGGGAGGGAAGGAAGGAGGGAGGGAGGGAAGGAGGGAGGCAGCGCTGACATTTCAAAGAAACCTCCAAAGAAGGAAGCGGAGCACGGGAAGGCGCCCGGGCTTCCAGCCTGCTCCCACAGCACCTCGGGACCACCGCAGCACACTGCCCACCCTGCCTCTCCGGCCATCCCATCATCCACCTGTTCCTCCCAAAAACCAGTGCCCTGAATTACACGCCACTGGGGCGAGCTCAGCACCAGTGCCCGGCTCAGAGATGTCCCTGCTGCCCCTCAGCTGGCACCAGTGGTCCTGGCTGGGAGGGCGGTGAGGAGCAGCCAGGGACAGGAACCACGTCCCCACCATGTGCCAATGCCGTAGCATCACTGCTCCCAAACCAACTAAATCCACTTTTTTAGGGCACCTCGGGAATGGAGTTGCCATGTGGTGCCATCGCTGCTCTCCTTGCTGGCACAGGGCACAACACATCCACGGAGAAACCATCACCACAATGCCCAAGGGCAGCATCAGCCTTGTGCCAGCGACCACACGGCTGGCAAAACCCCAGTGCTGGTTGTCCCCATGTCCCCACATCCCTGCCTTCCCATGTCCCCATGTCACACAGTGACTCACTCGCTCCTCCATCACCACCTCCTGCCCCAGACAAGGATCTGGGGTCAAGGTCCTCCAACAGCCACGGGGACGTGCCAGCTCCCCAGTGTGACAAAGCCAATGCTCACCTGGTGGCGTGGCCACCGCAGTGGAAAGGGACCTGCCAGCTGAGGTGTGGCCCCTTTTGGGGATGGCAATCGCAGGGGACAGTGGGGCAGGAGCAGGAAAGGAGCCTCAGCACCCACCTGTGGCTGCACTGGAGGCTCTGTGCCCCCCAGTGTTGGGGTTTCACCCTCTGTCACCCCAGTTCAGTGTCACAGGGGGGCTGTGCCGGCCTCAGGAGCCTTTAAGCCGGGTTCAGCCCCGGTTTTCCAGAGTGGAGCAGGCGCTGTGCTCCCGGCACCAGCTGGGCTATTTCACAGTCATTAGTGTCGGGGGTGGGCAGGGACACGGCAACCCCATGGCCGATGGACTGGACACGCTTCAGGGCTCCAAAAAACAGCCTGGGGGTGGGGTGGAGGGGCACTCCCAGACCTCCCAAGAGAGCTAAGAGGGAGAAGAGTCTCTGTCCTCCCTCGGGGTAAACAACAAAGAAAACTCCTCTAAACCTCCTCTTGCTTTTCCATAAAGATATGGAAGAAGAAAAGAGAATAAACGCAACAACTGAGGAACAAAACTCACTCCACACTGCTGTTCTTCCCCTTCCCCAAAGGGCAGTTTCTTGGGAGCAGAAGAGCAGCCCCCCTGGCTTCCCTCACCATCCCACAGCCCATCAAGGTCACGGCTTTCCAGATCTTCAAACCACAAACAATGTCTGGGGCAGGTCCCCAAGGACCCTGGGGCCACCAGCACTCTGTGGGTGCCACCCCCTTGTCCCCAAGGGCCCCCAGAGCCACCGGCACAGTCTGGGTGTCACCCCCCACCCACACCATCCTGTTCCCCAGCAGGTGACAGGCGGGACCTATTTCCTGGCACCAGCCCACGCCAGGGCTTGGTGCATCCAGAGTGCTCTGGGGAAGTGGGCGAGGAGAGAAGTGGCCCCTCAACACACCCTGCCATGAGGCAAAGCCCTGCAGGTGATGCCAGTCGTGCTCCTCCTGCTGGATTCCCAGCTGGTATGACAGGACCCCTTCTTGTGGGCAATTTGGGGTGCATCTGGGAAAAGCTCCTGGTCCCCTCCAAGAGCACAGACATCAAACCTGGCTCAGCTGGCTGGAAGCAGCCCAGCAGCCCCCCCAGACCCCCAGTGTGTGGCCAACATCGGCTAATGGGAACCATTCCCACTCCACGGGGCAGGGCTCCTCTCCTGGCTGTTATCTGGCAGTGGGAAGAGGGGAGGCGCAGGCTCACCACGGGAGCGTGCCAAGCCCTAAATCCGGAGCGGAGCAGGGGGGCTGTGGGGACCCTGACCAGCCCTGCCCAGGGCGTGCTGCTGGAGCTGTGGAGCTCCATCGGAGCCTCACCCCAGGCCAACATCCTCCCTCCAGCTCCCAGGCTGGCCGTGAGCCACCGGGATCCAAGTGCCGTGTCCTCCCACGCCCCAATCCCAATTCCAGCTCCAGCAGAAGCCTCGCTGCCCCCGCTGCCCCAGCCCCTCACTCGGGGTGGGCAGGGATGGAGGGGTCCCAGCTCTGGGGCTGCTGGGATCTCTCACACTGGGGTGGGGGTGGGAAGGGGCAGGGGACGGCAGTGGGCCGGGGGGGGGGGGGGGGGGGGGGGGGGGGGGGGGGGGGGGGGGGGGGGGGGGGGGGGGGGGGGGGGGGGGGGGGG
>JAWWEE010000069.1:3348748-3359480 GCA_035221455.1 Xenops minutus | reverse complement strand
GTGGGGTGGGGGGGGTACGGGGCAGGGGAAGGCAGTGAGCCAACCCCCCCCCCACCCCGAAGTGATAATGAAAACCCTCATCCAAAGGTTTTACCCATGTTCCCAGCATCCAGGCAGCTCCCAAGGAAGGGGCTTGTGTGGCCACCAGCCAAACACGCCCTGCACATTGGCCTCCCTCCTCTGTTTTTCTAGCCCTTTCTTCACCTCTCCCTCTCCTCCCGAGCTACATCCCTCTCCTCCAACTGCAGCCCTTGAAAATCCTTCTCTCCCCATTAACTGCAGCGCTCAGCACCCATGGGAAGGCATGCAGGGTCACCCTGTCACCCACGGTCCCTCTGAGAGGCTGGCAGGAAGAATTCACCCTTGGATGAGCAAGTGCAAACTGCCAACTCCCAACTCACAAGAGGAGCCCAGGGTGGGAACAAACAGATTATAATGCACTAATAAAGGGGACCCCCCACAGCCCAGGTCCACCCCACTCAACACAGGGGTGTAGGGGCTCGAGATGCTGTGGGGATAAAAAAAATAAATGAAATTATGTTTGGCAGGTGGAGGGCAGGTGCCAACAGTTCGTCTGCTCCAGCACCTCCACATGGGGCCATCCCAGCTCCAGGTCTGCTGAGTGACACCCCAGGCTGCTGGTCTTGTAAGAGCCCTGGGAGAGGCAGGAAAGGAGGAAAGGTTGCAGGGAAAAGGAGGCGGAGGGAAAGGAGGGATGGAACGCTGCAAGAAACCCCCATGCCTGGCCGGGCACCACATCTGAGCCAACCTGCAGCCTGTGGATATGCAGCACAATCTGGGAATAAAGTGTCTTGTGGGTGCTCAAAAACCAGCTGCACACTGAGGTTCCCTCCACCCCATCCTGGCACGGCAGGGCCCAGCAGCCGGATCTCCTCCTCAGCCTCATCCCTGCCCTAATCCCGGCCCCACCATCCAGCTGAGCCAGCATTTCCAGCCCTGCATCCATCAGGGCTGGGGGCCAGGGGCAGCACAGCCCTCCTGGATAACAAAACCCACTCGTGCATCAGCACAGCCTCCTGTGCCCACGCCGTGCCAGGGTGCCCCTGTCCCCAACCACGGTGCCACCTGCACTGTGGCTGCTGCTGGAATGGGAATGGGGAGGGTGAAGGAAGTTAATGTTGCCTCCTGTCCTCGTCTGTGCTGTTGCTGCTGTGAAGCAGCCCCAAAATCAAGGGTGCCAAAGTAGTCTCAAGGGAGAGGGTGACAATCCAAATGCTCTGTCCCCACTCAGCACCCATGAGCTGTCACCACAGTGCCCAGGCAGGGACCACCCCAGCTCACTGGCCACGACCAATGCTGGCAGGAGCCTGCTCAGAGCCAAAACAAGGGCTGTGGTGGCCAAGCCTCCCTTCCTTCTGCTGCCACATCCCAGGTGTCACCATTGACCCTACTCAGAAGTCATTGCAGCAGCAGCAATGGCCCATCCTGTGCTGTGCCTGCAGCGACATCTCCAATGTCACATCCTCTCCTTGCTTTTAGAGCCATTTGCCAAAGCACCTCGAGGCTTTGAGCAGAGTCACCTGGCCATGGAGGGGCTGTGCACCACCAAGACCCCAAACACCAGCACGGGACCACCTTCAAGGACACCCTGGCCGTCAGTTCATCATCACCCCTCTGAGTTCCCGTGGGAGCTGTGCTGGGAAGGAAGGCAGAAAAGCCTGAGCTGGATCCATTGGGAAGCAGCAGGGCTGCTGTGCCGGGCTTGCCAAGCCGGACAAAGTCCTCGGGATGGGCAGGTGGCAGCTCCTGAGCACCCACAGCCCACGTGTGATGTCACCACCATCACACAGAGCCATCCCGGCCGGCCAGGGTGCGAGGGGAAGGAGAACAGGAGAAGCTCCCGGTGTCCTGGTCATGGCAGAGCAAGGCAGGGGATTTCCAGAGAACAAAGCGGCTGCTGGCAGCCGGCGTGGCCGGCGGCGGGGAGGGCGAGTCCCCCGCTCCCGCGCCAGCTGGGGTCGGGGGAAAGCACAAAAAGCACCGGGAGTTTGTGTTTTATCTCCCTGGAAACCTCGGCTCCATCCCAGGCACAGCCCACGGGGGCGGCCGGCCAAACCACGCTGCTGTCGGAGATGGAGAGCTGGAGCAGGCGCAGCATCCCAGATCCACGGGGTGACATTTGGGAGGGTGACAGCCCTGTGCTAGCGTGGCCCAGAACCCGGAGCAGAGCAGGTGACAGTCCGGGCCCTGGCAGCACGGAGTGTGTGGCACTGCTTTAACCAAGTCTCTCCATTGTCCCTTCCCGGGGACAGAGCCCCAGCCCCCTGTGCCTGGGATCGCCAGGCTCCCGGAGCCACCATCCCACTGACGCAGCCGCCACCTGGACCCGCACCCGGAGGGTTTAAACTCTCACTAAGCTCTTTAAGAAACCACTTCCAGCGGCAGAAATACCTGTCCGGAGCAATCCCTGGCACGAGGCATCAAACAAACGCGGGCCCAGCTCCTCCCCGGCCAGGTCAGGTCAGGAGCAGGGATTACAGCATCGGCGCTGGGAAAATCCTGCTGGGACAAATCCTCAGCACCTGCATGACCCATCGCACAGGATAATCACACCCGTATCCCGACGTGCCCTCCCTGGCGTGCTCAGCTGTGCCAGTCACCTCGCCGGCCGCCCTTGGGGCACTGGCTGCTCCTGGCCACAGACAATGGCTCTCGTGTGCCATGGCCGGGCTCTGTGTGCCATGCCCAGGCTCTGTGTGCCATGCTCGGGCTCTGTGTGCCATGCCCAGGCTCTGTGTGCCATGCCCAGGCTCCGTGATGACACTGCACACACAAACACAAGCACTCACCGGTGCCACCGCACGTCCCCTCTGTCCACGCCGCTTGCCAAGCCGGTGTCTTTCCCGCAGCCGGCCGGGGTAGATGATTTTCCTTCCAAGCCCATGGAGACCGTCATTGGTATCAATCATTAACAGCCCCGGCAGCTGCCGCCAGCCTTAACCCCCTCGGCTCCGTGCTGTGCGGGATGAGCACCGGGAGACATCCTTCGCTCCCGCTGAAAGCGCCTTTAACGGCACCATGACAGGGCAGGTCACTGCAGGACAACGGGCTGGCAATGAAAAGGGGCTTCCAAAGGGCTCCACACGCCCACGGCCCTGCAGTGCCCTGTCTCCACGCACCCCTCGGCAGCAGGAGCCGTGGGGGCAGCCCTGCGTGTTCCTGGGCAGACCCAAGGGCCGTATCCTGCCTCCGCATCCCGGTGGGAGCTGCAGGAGACCTCGCTGTCCCCACCCTCGGGGACAAAGTGCTCATCCCGAGGGGCTGAGCCCCCCGAGGAGGGGGCAGCGGGCAGGGGGCTGCTCCTCCCAGCCGCCCACGGAGGCAGGAGGCACATCCACGCCTCAGTGCGGGGCAGCAACTCAGCTCGGGGGGCTCGGAGCTCTCTGTCCTTTCACTCAGCTTTTCCAAGGAACATCAATGGCTGTAACTTTATCCGAGCGTGTTTACAATCCAGCTGCAGCTCTTGGCTGCCTCGGCCGTGCCGGGGGCCAGCTCAGCTCCCGCTCAGCCGGCATACGGAGCTGCCAGCCCCCGCTGCCGGGGTCTGCCCAACGCTGCGGTACCCACGGCGCTGTCCACATCACCGCCGCTGCATCCCCACGGACACGGGGCACAGGCACCCGGCGCTGGAGGAGGAACACAGGCGCTGTTCCTGTGCCTGAGGTCTGGGCAGAGGGTGGACAGATGTCCCTGTCACCCCCCCCGCCGTTGGCTGCGTTACCCAACCTGCCAAGGGGTTGAATGATTAACCTCCGGCTGCGCCATCTCCGCCGCAGCCTTGCTCTGTCCCTGCTCTATCCCTGCTCTGTGCCTGCTCTATCCCTGCTCTGTCCCTGCTCTATCCCTGCTCTATCCCTGCTCTGTCCCTGCTCTATCCCTGCTCTATCCCTGCTCTGTCCCTGCACAGCCCCGGGGGACCAAGCCTTTATCCCCGCTGCCCCCAAAACCACATGATGTCACCAGCCCCCAGGAGCATCCCATGCTGGGTCCCACCAGCTTGGCCAGCCCAGGGCAGCCACCGCACCTCCCTAGGAACACAGAGAGGGGCTCAGTCCTTGTCCCTGTCTCAGCTCCTATGGGTCTGGAATACTCACAGCACCGGCGCCACAGCCCAGCTTCAGCTTTCCGACACGGACACACGGGGGATTTCGCCTTCTCCAGCCCCAGCTGCAGCGCCGGGGGCGTCCAGGCTGGAATGATCATAAATAGCCTTGGACAAACATCTGCACGGCACCACCCCGTGTGGCTGGAGAGCAGAGGGCGGCTGCGGGATGGTTTCAATCACAGTAAAACCCCATCAAATGGCTAAAAAACCACATTGGGGATGGAGCCGTGGACACAGTAGCTGATAAGACCCACTGGCCGTGGGACTCAGCTCCCTGCGTCCCTGATGTGCCATGCATTGGGCATGGCTTTTGGAATTTCCATCCCCCACGCCCACGTGGGACATGAAGCCACAAGCTCCTGGCAAACACCCTGAACTGGGAGCGCTCAGAGGGCGCAGGGTCTGGAGCAGGCTGATAAAATTAAGCATCTCCCTGCTCCCAGAAGTGAATGCCAGGGCTCTGCAATACCAGGCATTGCTATTCCCACGCTAAGCCCACCAGGATAGGGTGTGGGGTGACCCCCAGCCTGGGCTCCATCAGCCACAGCAGGTTGTGCTGCTTCCTGTGGAGTCTCCCGATTCCTTTCGTCTAAATTTCCGATTTTCCACTGTCAAATCTCCCACAGGCATCTCAGACAGATTAAAACTAAAGTCGCAAGAGTGGCACCTCACGGCGTGGGGGGCACGACACGGGCACAGACACTGCCAGCCCATGTCCCTACTGCCACCACGGGATCCCTCTTCCCAGCGGTGTTTGGGACTGGGACAGCTCTGGATCAGGAGGTTGGGCTGCTCTGGCTCTGCCCCAGCCCAGGAGCTGCACCGCTGCCAGCCCTCCAAGTGATTCATCACAGGGCTCTGCGCCCCGACCTCCTGCAGTCAAGTCCCGACGCATTCGGCACATTCCTGGCATAGCCGGCACGGAGCCCCACACCTGCCGGAGCCGGGGGCTGGGGGGATGCCAGCGGCGTGCTCCGGGCTCTGCAGAGAGGCTCATGGATCCCAGGCAGGGCACCGAGGCTGTGCTGGCCCAGTAGGACCAGTGTGCCCACAGGGGATGCAGGGGCAGGAGCAGCTCCACTCCTGTGCCGTGGCAAGGCCAGCCCAGCCGCAGGTTGTCACCGTGGGCAGCCTGTCACCCTCCCCAGCATGACGAGCGTCCCAGTTGCCTTGCTGGTGCAATGCCACACGTCCCTTATGTCTTGCCTGGGTGTGATGCTGGTGGATGGGGAAACTCTCCATTTTTAGATCTCATCCTGTACCTCCACGGGGCTCGGAACAGTTTGTAACCGGCTGTGATGCAACATGCACGGTCAGCGTTGTGCAAGTGCTTTGCACCAAACAGCTCCCAAGGACGGGGCGAGCGCTGGATCGGGGCAGCTCAGGGCTGGCCACGGCTCTCCGACCCCACATCCATCTGCACTGTGTCCCACGGCCCCGGGAGCAGCCCGTGACTGTGGCGTGGGTGCCAGTGAATGTGTGGAGCAGCCAAAAGTGCTCCCAGGTGCCCACAGCAGATCCCAGGAGCTGAGCCCACACCTGTGGATGCCTCCAGTTCCTCCTGCTCCAGCAGCAGCAGCCCCCAGTCCCAGAGTGACCCGGCCACATGCCCATCACACCGGCCTCTGTGTACAAACACAGCAGGAACCAAAAGTCCCACGAACAGAGGGTTTGTTCCTAAGCAAACAGCCCAAAGCAAACATGCACAGGCCCCTCCAGATCCCAGGATCAGGCTCGGGAGCCACTGCATTTGACGAGCTTTCCTCTGGCTCTAACAGCGGTGCCATCCCAGCACGGAGCATCCCAGGGGGGACCGCAGCAGTTCCCTCGCTGCCCTCGGATGGGACAGCCCCGATTTACTGCCACCTCCAGCCCAGCCCACCACACCCTGGTGTGGCAGCACCGTGCCTGGGACTGATGGGAACAGCTTCCCGGTGAATCACTGCTCGTTCCCAACAGCGTCCTCATTAGTGCACAAAGCCGAGAGCAGCCTCAGGGAGCAGCTGCGGGGGAAACACAAGGACTCTGCTGAGGGAAAAGCAGAGGGAGCTCAGAACCTCCTGCACCCACCCAACCGGACCCTCAGAGTCTCCCGGCGTGGCTCAAAGTCAGCGTGGGGACAGGACACACCCCTGTGTCACCAAACAGCCCTCCCCGTGTCCCTTGTCCCCTTCCCACAGCCACCCCCGCAGCGCCACAGGCGGGTTCAGCAGCGCGGCGCCGGCTCCGCAGAACGAGATCATCCCCCGAGTGAAGTTTAGTCACCGTGGGATGTTTCCAATTGGAAATCAGGACAGTTCCAGGCTGAACGCGCGCCAGCCTTCCACTTCCCAGAAATCCCATTTGCAAGCAGCCTGTTGCCAGTTCCCCCTTCCTTCTCCCCCAGCATCATGTAAATAAATGTGGCTCCAGCCCCCCCTGAGCCCCGCGGGAGCTGCAGCCCTCGGGAGCCGCTGTGCCTGGGGAGGGAAGCTGGAAGGACGGGATTGCTGAGCTGGGCTGGCACTGGAGACGGCCTTCCCAGTCTGGAGAGAGCCCTTTGCCTTTGCTGGTGGTGGTGCAGCCCGGATGAGCCCCTTGAGATGCTCACGGGATCCCCCAAGGATGCTCACAGGGCCCCCCAAGGATGCTCACGGGATCCCCCAAGGATGCTCACAGGGCCCTCCAAGGATGCTCACGGGATCCCCCAAGGATGCTCACAGGGCCCTCCAAGGATGCTCACAGGCAGCCAGGACCCAGGAGCCGCACCAGGGTTACTTGAGGGGACTAAGTGAGGTTGCTGCCCCTGACAAGGAACTGGTTTGCTCAGCACTGGGAAGAGCTGGAGGCTTGTCCCGAGTTTCCAGAGGGCAGAGATGGGATGATACATGTGGAAGAGCAGTCAGGTGCTGCAGAGGTGGGAGATCATTTCAGCAGGTGCCTATGGCACAGTGGCACCTGCTTTCTGTGGGTTTGGGTCTGGAAGGATGCTCCACCAGTGTCCCCAGCCCAGTCTGGCCCAGAAGTAACTGGGAATCGAGAGAACATAGGAGGGAATGTGATCACAAACCTCAACCCCTTAAGAAACCAGTTAGTGAGAAAGCCATCCATGTACTCAACTTGCCCTGGTGCCTTTTCCCTCCACACCTTTTGCTGTCCCAGCAGGACGGAGACAACAGAGGTGACACCCCAGCTCTGGGCACGTCCAGAAGCTGCTAAAGGTCCCTCCTTGTCACAAAATAATTAGTGGCCCTGTGGCACTGGGATGAAGGGAAGGACACTTTGCCGGGAGGAGGGAGCCCAGTTCTTCACCCACCATCGATGGAGCAGTAGAGGAGGAGGGAACAGGATGGTTCCAAGATTGGGCTCAGCCTCAAACCCACCACCCTGTCAGCAGTGGGAGAGCAGTGGGGAGCTCATTCCCACCTGCTGGGCATCCCTGCAGATGGCTGGGGGCAATGGGATGGAAACCACAGAAGGTAAAACAAGGTACTTTAAAAGAGTCACTTAAAACACCTCCTTAAACCGAACAAAGCAGGTGACACAGCTGTGCCTCTCCCCTGAGAGGTGATTTCAAGCAGCACTTCCAGGAGATCACAGCTGGAATCTCCAGGAGGTTCCCAGCCGGCTCACTAAGGACAGGGACAGCAGTTCCCACAGGTTTCAGAGCCAGCCCCTGGCACAGGGCACAGGGAGAACTCCCCAGCCAATGCCCACAGGGTGGGCAGGATCCCTCCGGCACCCCGGCTGGAAGCAGAGCTCTGTGCAGACACTGCCTCTGCCCCCCTCCCCGCTCTGCCAGCCTTATCGTGCTGCCACACCTTCCCTTTAGCTCCTGCCAGGAGTTTTAACCCCTGGCAGAGCACAGCCGGGCCATGGCCGTGCCCATGTCCGGTGTGACGTGCCACCTGCCCATGGGAATGGTGGAAATGCCCCTCCCGTGCTGACACCCAGGGCTGTGTTCCCTCCCCACGAGCCCCTGCCCCGGCGAGCGGCTCCAAAACCCAACCCTTGGCTGCCCCAGCACTGCACAAACCCCTCCAGAACCTCCAGCCCTCGGACTCTCCATCCATCCCTCCATCCCCTTCCTTAATCCCACCGCGGGCCGGGCTGCGAGGACGGAGCACCCAGAGCTGGCTCAGCCTACCTGCTCCCCAGGGCTGCCGTGGGTCGGGCAGTGGGTCGGTGCCAAGCTCAGAGCCCCGGCACTGGTGGGGAAGGAACGGGGAGAAGCGTCGGTCGCCTCCAGGATCCGCCACGTCCGAGCGCGGCAGGAACAGCCCGGTTGATAAGCGAGGGCTGAAATCTGAACCTGTAGGTTGGCTCCTTCCTATATAAACACACACACACCCCCGTGTGCGCTGGCTCTCACGCCACTCCCGCTGCTCCCGGCCACGCCAGGCACTGCCAGCGCTCCAGTGGGAATGGCAGCGCTGCCCGAGCCCCCTGCCACTCGTCCTGGCTCGCCTTGTGCTGGCACCGGCTCAAGGTGAAGCCTGACGCTAGTTCAGGTCGTGCTTCAGGTGTATTTTAACTCCATGGTGTGCTCCAGGCAGTGGGAACGGGCTCTGTGCTTCGGGAAAGGGGAAGGGGCCCACTGGTGGGCACCGGACGGGCACCGCCTTCCTGGCAATGTGGGAATGAATGAGCAATGTGGGAAAAGCAAATAGTGCAGGTTTTAACCTCTCAGAACAGGTGGGAGGGACTCAGCAACACCCTGGATCAGGTGATGGGACACCCGTGGAAAACTCCCCTCTCACCCAGCAGTGATGGGCAGCGATGCCACGCGCACGACCCAGGGTGGTGGGTGCCCATTCCCACCCAGTGGGACCCTCTGCTCACCAGGGACACCGAGAGCCAGGATGTGGCCACACCGTGCCACCACGGGACTTCCTTGTGCCACCGCGGGACTTCCTTGTGTGGAAGGACTTCCCGCGCTTCCTCCAGCAGGTCAAAACACTCCACAAACACAAAACCCTGCCCTGTTTTTCCCAATTCTCCTGGCTCAGCCCAGAACCGGGGTGGCCACATACCATCAGCAAGGTTGGGCTCCACTGCTGCACCCCGGCTCCAGCCCATGGGGCGAGCAGGGCCGTGTGGTGTGCCCTGCTCAGGGACACAGGGATGGTCCCAGGCATTGCCCATGGGAAAGGGGAGTCCCAGAACTGCTCTTCCAGCTGGGGGTGAAGCTGCTCCACGGCAGGGAGAGGGTCACAGTGGGCACATCTCTGGGGTCCTCTCCGTGTGCACGTGGCATCTCCGTGCTGTGGAGCTCAGGGTTGAGAAGGGGCAGCTCATGTTCCCTGTGCTCCTGGGGCTGGGTCCGGCCAAGCAGTCTCCTTGTGGGGTGCAGGGAGCCCCACAGTGCTCGGAGCCAGCTCCCAGCTCCCCGCCCCGGTTGCACAAGCGGCCCTGGGGCGCACAAACAATCCCAGCCTGTTTACGAGCAGCAGCATCGGCACAGCCACCTGCCTTCCCGAGCTCCCAGCCCTGCCTGATCACAGGGAGGCACTGCAGGAGCTCCTGGGGCACCCTCTGCCATCCATTCCCCCCTGGGCAGGGCCCCCACCTGTCCCCAGAGCCCCCACGGACACGGACACAGACACAGGGCATGGGGACCCTTCCCATACAAGCACCCACATGGGGGGTCCAGCCTGTGCAGCAGCACCCTGACCCCCAGCACCCTGCAAAGGTACTTTGGAAGAGCAAATTTGCCATTGGAGAGGCCGCATTGACCGGGGATGAGGAAGATGAGACAACCTCGGGCAGGGATTTCCTCCCTAGGGCCACCCCAAGGGACTTTGGCCCCCTGGGACAGCACCCACCGTGCCCTGTGAGCACTGGGCAGTGCTTGGGCATAAACATTCCCCCTTTCCAGCTCCTCCAGCCACACCAGCATGGTCCCACAGCAACCAAAATCATCTTTTTCCAGCAAACCATTAATCTCTGGGCAGAGAGCAGAGACCTCTGGCATGGTCCAGGCACAGAGTGAGATTTTGGGGACTGGAGAAGCTGTGGCCGCTCCTCCGGTGTTCTGAATCCACCACTTAAGCATCTAGATGAGCCCACAGTCATCAAATTGGCCTAAAAATGGATTTTTACTCATTTTCTTTTGCTTTAAAGAGAAGAAGGGATGGGGCTAAACCTGACACAGTTCCTGCACCACCCATGCAAGGAAAGGTGCCTCCTCCACCTGCCCATGGGAGCTTGGAGGCTGCAGGAGGGGCTGCTCTGTGCTTCCACCCTCACACACTGAGGTTTTGGGGAGCCACAGAGGAACCCCCCACACCTGAGGGGGGGAGTTAGCCCCCCCAGCACAGCCCTGCTGCCCACGGTGCCCCAGCACTGGGACAGCCAGCATTCCCCCCTCAACAACCCGAGCCTGAACCCAAGGTCCTGCTTATCTGCAGCACAAGCATGTCTGGTGATAAGGCCAGGGATAAGATAAGGGCCCAGGGAGCCTCGCTGATACCACAAACCCTTCCTCCAGCCCCGCACCCCAAGGCTGAGGGGTGCATCACTCCCCAAACATCCCCCCCCAAAGCACCCTCCCTGAAACCTCTCACTTTTTTGAGCTTTAAAACATTCATCACGTTCACCGCTGCTTGTTGTTTCCAAATCAGACAA
>JAWWEE010000069.1:3320626-3348648 GCA_035221455.1 Xenops minutus | reverse complement strand
CTGGAAGTGTCCAAGGCCAGGTTGGACAGGGCTTGGAGCAACCTGGGCTAGTGGAAGGTGTCCCTGCCCATGGCAGGAGGTGGCACTGGATGAGCTTTAAGGTCCCTTCCATCCCAAACCAGTCTGGGATTCCATGATTTGCTCCCTGTTCCTGTCAGGTCTCTGCCCCACCTGAGCCAGAGCAGAGGGCACATCACACCATGTCCCCTGTGCAGCAACACCCTCGTGACACAGGGCTGTGACCTCACACAGGGGCAGCTCACACAGGTCACTCAGCATGACATGCCAGGACACCCAAGGCTGCAAACCTGTTCCAGGCCAACAGCTTGGATTGCTGGAGATTACATGAGAATATTTAAAAAAAAAGGCAGAATCATTGTTGTGTAGGGTAAAGACTCCTGTGAGTCACTGCCAGGAAAAGGAATCACACTGCTACAGATAAGGAAGCAACACTCATCCCTACGTGACTGGAACAACCTCCCTATTTCCAGCTGCTGTGGAATGCCAGGGTATTAAGCTCATGCAAGGAAATTAGCTCAAAAGTCACGGCACCTTAAAAGACCCGTGAAAACTTTCACTCTTGGCTATTTTTAAGAACTATTCAGCTATTTCAAGAAGATAAAGGAACTTATAGACTCAGGCTCTACACTTGGCAGTGTTTAAAATATGCCTATAATAAGGATTTAAGTCCTTCTGAGTAAACCCAGCCTATTCCAGGCTCCTGCTGAACTATGTGTTGCTTTGCATCATGAAAAGCAGAAAACTGAAGGACAAGCCAGCTGTCAGCACCCATTATCTTTCAAACTAGGACTGATTCCTGAGGACAAGCACTGTCCCCACAGACAGTGGGGACTCAGTGTCCACTGAGTCTGCTGTGGAACAAATACCCTTGGAATCAGGAAAAAACATGGAGAGGTACAATAACTGGCTGCTCCATTGCTACATTTCATCAGCACAGACCCCCTATTTCATCCCCAGTTCATGACAGCACAAGGAGTGTGGAGACTGCTGTCTGTGTTATCTCCCTAGAAAACATGGGAGATACCACCTATGGAATCGTGGAATGGTTTGGGTTGGAAGGGACCTTTAAAGCTCATCCAGTTCCACCCTGTGCCATGGGCAGGGACACCTTCCATAGGGCAGATTGCTCCAAGCCCCGTCCAACCTGGCCTTGGACACTTCATGTCTGAGAAGATGATGGAGAAATAACCCCCAAGAATCATCAGCAGTTGAGGATACCCAGCACAAGACACTGAGTGGAAACAACCTCCAGAAACCATCTGATCCTGGTGCAGTGATCCCAAATTTCTCTGAGGGCAGGGGCATCACATCCCACGTATCCTCACAGTGTGTCCATGCACTGCTAGCTCCTAAGTGAAACAAACACTCTCAGTTTTACGACTTTCCAGACATAAATATTGCATGATGCCAGACAGGAATAGCCTTGAGCTGGATGAACGGCCCGAAGATTTCCCAGAAACACCTCAGCACTCGGCTCTGTTTTCCTGGCCCTAATTAAATACCTGCTTTAGGAGCTGTTACATCAGCTCCTCCCGGGTGAGTTCCCACCTTACAGCGTTTTTACATCAGTCTGAGCCACCCTGGGGCTGTGACATCATGGGGAACATTGCAGCCAGATCATCCTTCTTTCACCATGGCCTGAGACTGCACGTCAGCCAAAAACTCCTGCTGGTACCGCACAAGGGCTGAGCAGGGCCCAGCAGGGCTACCTCACAGTGTTACTGATCTGAATTAAGGGAGAGAACAAAGGTATCTGCTGGGAGAGCACTAGAACAAGAATTATATGGGTTTTCTATTTTGATGACACCACTGCATTACCCAGGGATTTGGTACCACGAGCCATTACTCATATAATGTTTGAGGGATCAAGGCTCAGACATCACACCTGAAAAACCACCTTGGACATCTGTAGCACCACAAAACTTGGATCTGCATCATAGCACAAAAACCACATTTCCAGTTTGGGCTCAAAAGTCCAGCTCCTGAACACATCCCTTCGACAGGCACCTACTGAAGTATATTGTATAATAATCTCTTAAATTGAAATGGGAATATTACTACAACTTGTACTGAAACTCCAGGGGTGAACTGAGGCAAGTGCTAACCATAGGTCAGTATTCCGATATAAACACTCCCAACACATGTGTGACTCACCCAACACACGTGACACACCCAACACACGTGTTTTAAACGAGTTTTCCCTACTCCAGAACACGTAACAAGCCTGCTTGGTTTGCCAAAAAAAAAGTCCTAAAATGTTCAAAATGCTTTCGGTTTAAGGTCTTAAATTATTTTATCAAAATCCCTCCTAACAGAAGGGATGTGTTTTCCAGAACACGTCACAGCTGTGGAGTTTCTCGGGGAAAAACCGACACCACAGCTCTGGAGTTTCTCTGATTATGAAACTCCGTTACACCCCCAGATACAGACCAGAAACTGCATCTTAAAAATTTAAGTCTACAAAAGAACCTGACAGCGTTTCTCATCACGTGACAAGGATGAGGCACAACATTCCAGGGAAATAATTAGCACTTAAGCTCACGGAGGCACGGTCTGGAATGCTGGCACGAGTGACCTCATCCACTCACACACTGCTCTGAGCAATGTGGGTTTCTTGTGACGTTTTCTAGCAGCCCCCAAACACAGAAATATAAACAAGAATATACCTTTTTGCGCTTGGAAGTCGCACTTTTCTCCCCAGACAGAATTCCACGCTGCCCCAAGTCACTGACCCCACAGTTGTGTTTCTCCAGCTGTACCCGACACACAGTGAAGTGCTCGGCACTGACCGAACTCGGCCTCTCTGCTCCTTTGAAAGCCGGCGACCCTTTTTTCTCTACTGTCTGAAAGGCTGCCGTGAAATTTAAAGGATTATACGGGTCGTCCGAGGTACAGAATGAGTTCCAAAGTTTCAAGTTTTCTGCCTCATCCACGCTGCCACAGTCCCACTCGTCCTCATCTTCTGAACTATGAGGAGAGCCTGAGGAGGATTCTCCCCATGAATCTTCCTCCTCCTCCTCTTCCACATCCGACATATCCTTTCCTGGGTCACTGGAAGATGTCTGAATGGTGGCTGTGAAGTTCTGAGGGTCGTAGGGATCCAAACTATAGAAGGAATTCCAGAGATGAAGCCTCTCCCCGTCCTGGCTACCAGCGTCTGAGTCCGAGGGAAGCTCTTCGCTGTCAAACCCGTCATCACCATCATCATCATCATCATCCCAGTCTTCCTCACCCTCACTCTCCTCCCCACTGGAACCTCCCCCGATGATATAATCGATTAATTTATTCGCACAGGCAGGTCTGGTCGATACCGGGAGGTTTTGCTCTGTGTCCGAGTCCTCACCATCCCCTTCAGCCAAGGCTTCCCCCTCCTCATCTGCATCCTGGATGGCCTCCTGCTCCACGGGGACACCTCCAGGCTCCTCGGGCTGCTCCAGCTCCCCGGCATCGCCCCGCTGGTCCCGCCGTCCCCCGGTTTCTCGGCGGACATCCCTGTGCTGCTCCTCCTCCAGGCTGTGGTAGCCGTGGTCAGGGTCGGGCACGGGCAGGTGCCAGCGCTGGAGGAAAGCCAGGCGCTTGCTGCGCAGGAATTCGACCTCGGGCAAGCCCTCGGCCCGCAGGGGCTGGGGCAGGTGGCTCTTGCTCTGCTCCATGCCCAGCACGTACCAGTCCACGGGGAGGGCCCGCAGGCTGCTCCGCACCAGCCCTGCTCCCCACAGCCCCGCCGGGGGCTCCGCGCCGCTCTCGGGCCGCTCCTCGGGGGGCTCCCCGGCCCAGCCCAGCGAGGTGCCCGGGCTGGGCAGCAGCACGAGCGGCGGCGGGGCCTTGGCGGGGCACAGCGCGGTGCTCAGCGCGGGGCCGGGCAGCAGCCGCTGCAGCAGGGCGGGCAGTGGCGACAGCAGCTGCGACAGCACCCGCAGCCACGAGAAGGGCGGGCTCGCCTGGGACGAGCCGCCGGCGGGCGCAGCGCTGGGCCCCGCCAGCTTCGGCCAGGCCGCGGCCAGGCCCAGCCGGGCCCTCCCCAAGCCGGGGCCGGCGCGTTCGCCACCGCTGTGCTCCATGAGGCCGTTCAGCGCTGCCAGCGGTGCGGAGGGGTGTGCGAAGCGGCGCTCCGTGGCGGGGCAGCGGCTCTGAGGGCTCGGGGGGCTCCGGGCGGCTCCGGGTCGGGTCTGGGCTCCATCCTGAGGCAGCGTCAAGCACAAAATGGCGGCGCCGCCGCCCCGGCACTTCCCGTCCACAGGGGACGGCGGGGGCGTGACCGTGACAGGACACGCCCACTCGCAGCGCCGACGCCCATTGGGCGGTGTCGCCGAGACCACGCCCCCTCCCACAGTGACCACGCCCCCCACCGGGATTGCATCAGCCGGGGGGGTGCCGCGCGGCAGCGCCCCCGGTGGCGGAGGGGGGAACTGCAGGTACCGCACGGGGGGTACCCGGGGTACCCCCGAGGGACCTGATCGGGAATTTGGGGATGCTCGGGCGGCCCCGGGGGTGGCGGGGGGACACGGGGCATCACCCGGACAGCAGCCGCAGGGGCCGGCGACCCTGCTGCGCCTGGAGAATGAGGGAGCCACCTCCCTGGACCACCAGGGTTTGGCATGCTGGGCCCTGCGGAGGGCAGAGGTGGGGGCAGAGGGGCAGGCAGATGTGCAGAGGTGCAGGTGGATGTGCAGGCAGAGGGGCAGGCAGAAGTACAGGCAGATGTGCAGAGGTGTAGACAGATGTGCAGATGTGCAGGTAGATGTGCAGAAGTGCAGGTAGATGTGCAGATGTGCAGACAGATGTGCAGATGTGCAGGTAGAGGGGCAGATATGCAGGCAGAGGTGTGGGCAGAAGGGCAGGTAGAGGTGCAGAGGTGCAGAGAGATGTGTGGGCACATAGGCAGATTTCAGGTAGATTTGCAGGTAGATGTGCAGGCAGAGATGCAGCTGTGCAGGCCAAGGTGCAGGCAGAGGTGCAGGCAGCATCCACCCACCATCCCGAGCCTTTCCTCTCCTGTATTTTCCTGCTGATGTGTTCCAGGCAGCAGTGTCCCAACTCAGGAGGGTCCCAGCTCCCCCATCCGCCAGCACAACCAGCCCCTCCCCAGCCCAACTCCCACCAGATCCAATATTTAAAACTTTTAATATAAAGGTTAAGTTCATTATTCTCGATCCTGAGAAACATTTCGTCCGTTTACGGAGCTGTCGCTGTAAACAAAGCACCACAGGCACCAAGCCCGCACCTGGGGCCGGATGGCAGGCGAGGAGATGGATGTCCCCAGGGCATGGGGACAGCCAGGAGGAGATGGATGTCCCCAGGGCATGGGGACAGTGAGGGGGGCTGGCTGTCCCCTTCCCGTGGCATCAGGGGGGGCTCAGCCACACGGAACCAGCACCCTGCCACGCCGCTCTCCTTTGGGAGCGAATTCCCCAGGGTGGGAACTGCCTGGCTCCAGGCAGGCTGGGGATGTACCTGGGGGGGATACACACCCCCCAGCCCACAGCAAACCCCCACGCCGCCTCCCTCTCCCCTCCGCGCCGGTGCCCGGCCGCACGCTACTCGGTATTAAAAAAAATTAAAATACAGATATCCCAAAGGAAGAAATAACCCCCCGAAACGCCCCACGCTCCTCCCCGCCCTTCCCTCCCCGCGTTGCTCCCTTGACACAAGGTAAACTTAAAAAAGGAGGTGCCCACGGTGGCAGCGCCCCTCGGGGACACCCCAAGGTGGGCAGCGCCGTGGTGGCCGTGCCGAGGGTCCCCAGCCCCGGCCGTGGGGTCTCAGAGGGTGCCGTGGCCGCGGGACCCCAGGGCGAACCAGCCCATCTTCTCCTGCGCCAGGTCCAGGTCGCGCAGGCGGATCCCCACCTCGCCCAGGAGGATGTTCTCCCAGAAGCCTTCCTCGCTCAGCACGCTCAGCCGCAGCTCCCGCTGCTCCAGGTCCCCCCTGGGGATCCCGTCGTAGACCAGCTGTGGGGCACAACAGGGTAGACCCTCAGGCAAGGCCCCCCTGGATCCCCTGGGTCCCCCATCTCCATCCCCATCCCACCTACCATCTCATTGTATGTGGGGTTGCAGGTTTTTCGGGCCACTTTGGTTTTCCTCTTGGTTGTTTTTTGGGGGTCGGGCAGCAGGTAGGTCTTGACGTAGGGGTCAGGGTCGTTGCCATCCTGCAAGAGGGGCTGTGGGGAGAGTGAGGGGCTTTGTGAGGGCAGTGGAGGGGATGGACCCCCACCCTGCTCCCACCGGGCACCTACCAGCCCCCTGATGTGCATCACCATGATGAAGAGCTTGTTGTTCTTGTAGGAGATGGAGAGTTTCACCTCCCCGCCGACCTTCCCCAGGGAACGAGCCCATGTGGCATCTGGAGAGGAGGAGAGGAGGGGTGGGGTGGGATGGGACACTCCCACCATCGCCCCCCCTCCATTGCTCCCCACAATTGCCCCCCACAATTACCCCCCTCCTTACCTGCTGGCTTTGGGGCTGGGTTGGTTCCAGCTGCCTTCTCATCCCGGGGCAGGGGGTGGAAGAAGGTGTAGATGAGGTCACACTGCAGGGCGAGGAGGTGACATTAGTGGTGCCAGTGGCGTGTCCCCTCCGTTCAGGGCAGGGGACATGCACCAACATTTACACAGCGCACTGTCCCCAGGCACCAGGGACTCCCTGGTGTCCCTGGCACTGCCCTCACAGCCCCTGCCCCAGCTCCTCACCTCTGCCACCTCGGGGGCTGCGTGGATCAGGTGCCAGATGTAGCCGTTCAGCTCCTCCTTCCGCCGCTCGGCCACCGCCTCGCCCCGCGACCGCCCGATGACAAACCTGCTGGGGAAGCTGCAGGGACAGACCCTCAGCCAAGCCCCGGGGGGCTGTGGGGGGCCCTGGGGGTCTGGTGGGTCTGGGGGGGTACCTGGGCAGCAGCGAGGAGGGGAAGAGGAGGCGCAGCTTGTTGTGCAGCTCCTGGAACTCCTCGAAGGTGCGCTGCACGAAGGTCACCTCGCCCGGGCTCTCCCGCTGCACCTTCACCACGTAGATCTGCAGAGAGACAGGGCTGTGACGTGGGGCCCTGGGGAGCCCCAAGCCCACCCTTTCAGCTGTCCCCAGCTGTCCCCACTCACGTAGCCCTTGCTGGGGTTGAAGACCCTCTCGTGGCGGCAGAGGAAGACGTCGCGGATCCGGCCGGACGTCTTGATGGTGTGTGTGCGGGGGGCGAAGGAGAGGGTGGGCCGGGCATCAGAGCCCGTGAACTTCATCTGCGCCAGGTTGTGGATGAAGAAGTTGAGCTTGGTGGCCACGCTGCCCAGGCTGGACTCGATCAACCTGCAACGAGGCCACCATGTGCTCAGCACGGAGCCGGTGCCGCCATCCAAGGGCTCCCTCCGTCCTCCCCTGCCCCTTCACCTGCCCGTGTCCTCTACCTGGTGAAGTAGGTGGTGGCATCAGCGTCAGAGTCCTGTGGCCTCAAGGCATCGTAGACGTACTTGAGGTCCTCCAGGTCGGAGAGCTCGGGGATGCCACAGGACAGCATCTGGGAGGCAAGGCAGGGGTGAGGGCAGGTGGCAGGGGGGACCCCTCGGGGAGGGGAAGCTGCGGCCCCCCTGGCTCTCACCAGCCCCAGCAGGTTGAGGAAGAGGTGGGTGTGCTTGCGGATGAGGTTGTAGGCCTGGCAGCACAGGTCCACGAAGTCGTGGAAGCGGCTGGAGGGCTTGTCCCCACCGTTGATGACATAGGCCATGTCCGAGGTGAAGACGAACGGCGCCCGGTCCCTGTGCCAGGGGAGAGCAGGGACAGAAAGTGAGCACGGAGGGCAGTCCCCAGAACCAGGACAAGGAGAAGTAGCTTCACCCCCCAAATCCCCCGACAGGGATGAGCCTGGGCAGAGGGGAAGGAGGCACCCGAGGCGTTCCTCACCTCTTGATGTTGCCAAACATCTGTGCGTGGCCCAGGAACCTGCCGAAGTCGATGTGGAACATGTGGCCCGTGGTCTTGAGCATGATGTTGTCATTGTGCCTGTCACAGATCCCCAGCACGTAGGTGGCCACGCAGCAGCCAGCGCAGGAGTAGATGAAGTTTTCCACAGCCTGTGAGGAGAGAGGGAGGGAAGGAAGAAGCAGGCATGAAGCAAGGCTGGATGTGATGGGAAGAGAGGGGTCTTGTCCATGGAGAGGGGGTATGACAAACAGGGACACTGCCAGGCTCTTCCCCACCTTCTCATACTCATCCTCCTCAGGGTTGTGTTTCTGCAGCCAGTCTGCCAGTGGCCGGTCCTTGAAGGAGCCTGTCACACCGTGCTCCACCTGGATTTTGCGCAGGGTCTCGGCGTTGGGGATCATCTCCACCATGCCTGGCAGCCGAGACACAGGGTGAGCCCCTTCCAGCCTACTCGGGGGGCACCAAGACCCCAGCCTCACTTTGCCACCAACCCAACCATGCCCCAGCCATCACCACTGAGTGACAGCCTGCCAAGCCACATTCCTACATGGGCTGGTGGGATCAGAACAAAGGTGGATCACAGACCCACAGGGCCTTCTGTGCCATCACCAGCCCCATGCATGGCCTGATGCCCCCCGGGATGCTCCAATGCCAGCTCACCTCGCCCACGGCCGGTGGAGAAGCAGCGGAAGATGACCATGCGCATGTCCAGCCCCTCCTGCACCCAGATCTTGTTCATGATCCGGATCATCTGCAGTGTCAGCATGTCCTGCCGCAGGTCATCACCACACTGAGAGCCACGAGAGAGCCATCAGAGCAGGGAAAGAGCCATCAGAGTCAGTGGAGAGCCAGCAGAGCCAGGAGAGAGCCAGCAGAGCCACAGGGCAGGGGAGGGGAAGCTCAGGGGATTGAGGTGGTCATGCCAGGGGTTTGAGCATACCCAAAGGTGCCAGGTACCAGGCTCACCTTGAAGATGACTCGGATGTTTTCCCCCAGGGGATCCACGTTCTGGAAGGAGAGCTTCAGGGGGACGGCGTTGGAGTTGAAGTAGGAGCAGTCCTGTCATGGGAGGAAGGAACAGCCCTGTCAGGGCGAGTTGGGAGTGGGCAGAGCAGCCTCCCGATGCCCCCTGGGTCTGGAACTCACCCGGGGCACAATGCCCTTCACCAGCAGGCTGGGGCTGAGCGGCAGCCGGCACGACCCATGAGTCTTGAAGAACTGCTTCACGTCCTCCAGCCCCTCACGGAGGATGCCCTGTGGGGTGGGCATGGAATGGGGTGGGGATGGGATGGGCACAGGATGGCATGGGCATGGACGGGATGGGATAAGGATGGGCATAGGAGATGGGGTGGGCATGAGATTGAGTAGGTATGGGATGGGGTGGGCATGGGACAGGTGGGCATGGGATGGGGGGTTGATACCCAGCCTGGCCCCCTGTCACAGCACCCTGGCACCCACCTGGCGTGCAGATGGGGCAGCATCCCGGACCTGCTGGGCCAGCCTGGCCAGCGTGCTGACCAACAGGCACTGCCGGTCGAACTCCTCCCGCAGCCCCTTCCCACAGCAGCACAGCAGGGCCGCCAGCAGGTACTGGTACCGGATGCTGAACTGGGAGTCCTTGAGGCCATCCTTCAGCAGCCTGCTCGGAGCACGGACATGCAGGGTCAGGGGAGGGCCAGGGGTCCCCCTGTCACTCCCAGAGCCCCCCAAACCCACCAGAAGAAGTAGTGGGTGATCTTGAGGTCGCAGATCGCTCGCTTCATGAGGAAGCGCACCAGGGGGCTGTCCAGGTAGCACTCGTACTTCAGGGCCTGGAGAGGAGATAGGGTTGGGGCATGGTGGGACTAGCAGGCACCCCATGAAACATCCCAGTGCCACCACACACCTGGACCAGCTGGGGCAGGTAGTCCAGCAGCTCTGTGTCGGAGATGGAGTCAATCCACTGCACGGCTGTCCTCCTCACCTCCTGGTCTGGGAACCTGCATCCAGGACAGGAGTCACAGGGACAGCACCCTCAGCATCCCCCCCAGCCACTGCCACACAGGGCAGGTGGCATTGCCACAGGGTACATCCCCACAGCACCCACGGGTGGCTTACGTGGCATGTAGGAGTCCCAGGGCATCCTGGTGGCTCATGGAGGTCCACTGGCTGAGCAGGGCATAGATGTCGGGCAGGCATGCCCAGTCCCAACTGGGGGCACTGGCCAGCAGCATGGGCAGGGCACCAGGCTCTGCGTGGCAGTGGCACCGCTTCTCCCACAGCCGCTGCCGGTCCACGTCCGTCAGCCTAGGGGTGAGGGAGGGCATGGCACAGGGGCATGGGGCTGGCAGGCTGGGGAGGGGGCATCCCTGTGCCCCCAAAACACACAGATGGCATGGGGCTGGCAGTGTAGGAAGGTGGCAGCCCTCTCTCCCTGCCATGAACCGATTGGATGTGGCTGGCAGACTGGGAATGTGTCATCCCTCTGCCCCTCCAAGCATGGCACATGGGACACTGGTAAACCCCTCTGAGCCTTCCCTGCATCCCCACTATGGCTCTACCCATGGAAAGGAGGGGCTGATGGAGAGCAGGACCTTGCTGCAGCCCCCTGTCCCCCAAGGCTGGCTGTCCCCCTGCCCAGTGACCCCTGCCCACCCACAGGTTTCTGCTCAGGGGATCCTGGCACAGCTGCTGACACCTGATCCCCCACTTACAGCCATGCCAGGCTGGATGAGGGGCCGGGCAGCTGTCCCTGCCTTGGGGACATGGACAGAAAGGGGCAGCCAGGGAGGGCAGAGTGCAGGAGGACCGATGACAGCCAGCTCCAGAAAACACCAGCTCCAGCCTCATCCCAGCCAGAGGCAGAGTCAGACCCCCAGATTCCCCCTGTGTGTGCTGGGGTGGTGCTGGAGGTCTGTCAGGGGCAGTGCTGCGGGTCTGCCAGCAGTGCCCCCCTGTCCAGGTGATGGCACCCCCCTGATTATTTACCAGTAAAGTGATTTCTTCTGCATGGCCTCCCGCAGCTGCCGCTGGTCCTCCTCCCCCAGGCTGCCAAACTCGTACCGGGGGCTGAACTCAGCCACGGGTGGGCTGGTGAACTTCACCTCGAAGGCTGAGGTGGGGAAGTCGATCTGGGGCAGAGGCAGAGGGTGAGGGGATCCACACATGGAGCTCGAGGTGGGGGTGTGTCCCATTAGAACCCCCTGTGCCAGGACATACCTGCAGGATGACACTGTCAGGCTGGTTGAAGTTGGGGGCACTCGACCTGGCTCTGGAGTTGTCCTGGGTCGCCGGCCACAAGCCCAGGAGCTTCCGACCACAGGTGAGGACCCTGCAGGAGGAGAAGGGGTCAGAGCCTGGCACTGGGGGCACCTCTGCTAATACATGAGGGTGGCACCACTGCAGGGGTGCTGTCCCCATGCTGTGGACCCCACGGCACTGGGGACTCCCCTGTGCCCCCCAGGGATGTGCCCATGGTGGTGGGACACCCCACGTACTGCCTGAAGTTGAAGAGGGGGGTGGTGACCCAGCCCAGGGCCTCGGGGACTCGCCGCTGCTTGTTGGTGTCAGAGGAGCTGCCTGGGGGTGGGACGGGCACGGCGAAGAGTGTGACACTGAGCAGTGTCTCCCGTGGGAGATGGTTCACCTGGACCGGGAAGCAGATCCTGCAAGAGAGTGATCAGAGGCTCAGCCATGCCAGGGGTGGGCACTGCCAGCACCCCACGGCTCCAGCCCCTGCCTTAGGATGCCAAACATGCCCGGGGAGAGCCCAGCCCAGCCAACACCTTTGCTGCTGGCACAGGGGTGCCCTGTGCCACCCCCATGGGATGCAAGTCCCATGCCATGGGCAGAGACTCCGCAGAGAGTGGTTGGGTTTATGGAGAGCCAGCTGATCCTCTCCCTGCTCAGCCCTGCTGCTCCCTGTCCCAGGAAGGTGACCGCAGGACAGGGGGACCACCACGCCGGGCCCCCACTGCTCACTGACCTTGTCCCATGGGGGGCCGTGTAGGACCCCAGGGCTGAGATTCCTCTCTGATTCCTCTCCTCCTCCTCCCAGGGAGCCCAGGGTGGCAGCTACATCCCGGGGGAAGGGGATTGCCCCGGGGACGACTCCGCTCGCCGCCGTCCCGCCGGGCGCCTGTCCTTGGGGGCACCAGCACCTTCTAAAATTATCCCGGCCCATCCCCACCTCCCCACACGCTGTGGATGCCAGGCATGGCGAGAGCTCAGCACAGCCTCTCTGCCTGCTCCCGGGGATATTTTGGGAGCAGATCCCCTTTCCTGAGTGCAACAGGCAGGTCCGGAAGGGCAGAGCTGGCGCTCGGGCCAGTGCTATTCCAGGGAATGACACAAGAGCTTCCAACACCCAAAACCCAGGGAGAGGCAGCAGAGGAGGAGGAGGAGGAAGAAGAGGAGGAGGAAGGCAGTGTGGCTGGGCGTGGCACCAGGACCCCCATGCCCACCCCGTGGTTGGGGCACTGTCTTACTGTTGGTCCCAAATGATGAGGTGGAAGAGGTATTTGTAGACGTGAGCCTTCCTGGTGAGCAGGGGGCTGCACAGCTCCTTCCCGCCGTGGCTGAGGGAGCAGGAGAGGTAGAAATCTTCATAGCTGCGAGGGGAGAGGGGGAGCAGTGAGCTGGGGGGGGTGGCTTTGCCTGGATCAGAGTGCTGGTACCCAGGGGTTCACCCCACCATGGGGCACAGCCCGCCCCGGTGGGGCAGGAGGATGGAGGTGCTGAACCCCACGCCTTCCCCAGGGCTGGGAAAGGAGGGCAGAGCCAGGAGCCCCCCTTGTCCCCACCACCATATGGCACCACACATACCATCACACGGGGGGCTGCCGGGGGGGCCCTGCCATGTGGCAGGTGCCGAGCGACAATCCGGGGAGGGCGGCGGGGCGCCGGAGGTCAGGGGATGCCGGCATTTCCCAGGCTACCGGCTTTGTTCGGAGCCAGCCACCAAGGGGAATACATTAAGGGCAGGACAAAGGCGAGGGGTCCCCGGCGGGGCGGCTGCTGCCGGCGCCACTGCCTCGCCCACCCCGCGCCCACCCGGCCCCCCGCGCCGGGCACGGGCACCGACGCACCGAACAAAGGGCTCGTGGGGCGTGGGGCCATTCCGTGGGGCCATCTGTCACATCCCTGGGGTGCTGGGAGACCAGAGGGATGCTGCAGCCCCGGGGATCCGTGGGGTTTGGGATGGGGGCCATCCCATCCGCAACGACTCCCGCCAGCGCCAGCATCCCCAGGCTCCTGGTGGGATTTTGGGGTGTCCTGTGCATGGCCTGGAGTTGGACTTGATGATCCTTGTGGGTCCATCCCAACTCAGGGTATTCTATAATTCTGTCTTCCTACTCTGGAATGCCAGCCAGGAGGCTTGGGGTGGGTTAGCCCTTGCCCTGGGGATCTGTGGGGTTGGGATGGGAGACCATGGCAGAGCCATCTCATCCAGAGCTCTGGCAAGCATCCCTCACTGCCCATCAGCACCAGCATCCCCAGGCTCATGCTGGGACTTTGGGGTATCCCATGCATGGCCAGGAGTCAGACTCCTTGGGGGATCCCACTCAGGATACTCCACAATTCACAGCTTTTCTCTAACACACCCTTAGAACCCCACAACGAGCCCTTCCAACTCAGGATATTCTATGATTCTCTACTC
Source organism: Xenops minutus (assembly GCA_035221455.1). Classification (NCBI taxonomy): domain Eukaryota; kingdom Metazoa; phylum Chordata; class Aves; order Passeriformes; family Furnariidae; genus Xenops; species Xenops minutus. The sequence goes on along the minus strand of JAWWEE010000069.1, from coordinate 3,335,082 downwards.
CTGCCCTGGAATCCCAATCCAGGAGGCTTGTGCTGGGTTAGCCCTTATTCCCTGGGAATACATGGGATGGGGACACGCACCCTGCTCAGGTGTGTGTGACCGTGGGGAGCCAGCCTTACCTGGCAGCCCAGGTGATGGGGATGCGGTGGGTGGCATAGACGGTGAAGGAGAGGGGACAGGTGAGCAGCTGAGCCTCCTGTGCCACACCCAGCTCACGGCTCCCCAGCACGGCCGGCTGGAAGTCGGCGTTGAAGGTGCTGCAGTAGAGCTCGACCATGTCCAGGATGGCAGCTGTCAGGCTCTCCACGATCCGCTCTGAGGGGAGCACAGAGAGGGGTGAGCCCCCCATGGCTCCCTCTGCCCCCCATAACACCCCTCAGGGCTGTGCTTGGGATGCTGGAGGGACCCACGGGCAGGTTTTCCCCCAGGGCGAAGCAATGACAGGGAGAATTCCAGGCTTTCCATTTTGAGTTCACCCCGAGGAACAACCACCCCCAGAAACCCCTTTTTTTTTTTTTTTCCCCCAACCAGAACGCTTTCAAACACATTTTTTGGCCTTGATAATTGAAGGGGGAGGGGTTTGAAGATTAAAAGCACCACGAACTCGAGCCCAGAATGGGAGAGGGAGAACAGAAATACCTCGATTTTCCCTCTTGGCCAGGACATTTGGATCCTGCGGAGGAAAAAAAGAGACACCACAAGAGCCCCCTGAGTGTCAGCCCCACATTGCTGGGGGAGCAGCTCGCCAAGGCAGCCTTTACGTAACCACCCGTGGCTGCCAGAGCCAGGCAGCTGCCTGCTCCCAGCTATTCAGGAATTTTCCACGTGGTGCAGCAGGAGGAAGGAGGGAAAGAAGCCAGATGTGACAACGTGCTTCCCCTCTGCAGCTCCTGGCTGAGCCACCCCCAGGTCCTGCAGTTCGTGGGTGCCCATCACTCACCTTCTGGATTTTGGGCTGCATGCGGGAGGGGCAGGGGGGCATCTGGTTGAGGGCTGCTGTGATCTCCTGGGATTCCACGGCTGCCAGGGCGTTGCAGATGGCCATGACCGACTGGATCACCCGTTCTGCCTTCAGGGGGAAATCTCCCTGCAGGGCAGAGAGGGGCTGATGTGGGACCCCCTGGCAGCTGAGGGGGCTGCTCCTTGCAGCCCACCCCCCCCTGTATTGGAAGGTGCACCTGTGCCTCAGTTTCCCCTGTCAGGGGAGGTTTAGGTTGGACTTTAGGAAAAGGTTCTTCCCCCAGAGGGTGGTGGGCACTGACCAGGCTCCCCAGGGCAGTGGGCATGGCCCCAAGGCTGCCAGAGCTCAGAGTGTTTGGACAACACTGAGGGACAGCGTGGGATTTTGGGGTGTCTGTGCAGAGCCAGGGGTTGGACTGGATAATCCTTGTGTGTTCCTTAGAGCTCAGGATATTCCATGATTCTCTGATTCTGTGATTCACAGCCATTCACTTTCCTTGACACACCCCCAGAGCCCCGTAATAAAAAGGGGCAAGAATCCACAGCAAACAAGGCAAAGTGGCCCCCAAACCACCCCCTCCACCCCTGCTGCTCACCTCAGCTGCCAGGAAAGCATCCACCTCGTTGTGGAAGGTGTCGAAGAGGAGACTCAGGGCCTGCCTGGGGGACAGGGAGCAGAGCTCAGCCCCGGCCAGGTGGGCACCTGGGGTGGGGGGCTGGTCCTGCCGTGCCCCCCCTACCTGCTGATGGTCTGCTTGATGGGCCTCTCCTGCAGGTGGATGTAGTGGTTGAGGGTGGAGGGGCTCTGGTCATCGCTCGCCTGGAGATGGAGAGATGCTGAGCACGGGTGGTCCCACCACAGGGAGATGGCACTGGCACCCCCAGTGCCCCCCACCCCCTGACACCCACCGTGCGGGCCAGGTCACTGCGCACCCCCTTCCTCCTCATCAGCTGCAGCCGGATATCGATGTCAAACTTCCTGCAGTGCTGGATGTGCTCGTGGCTGCCCAGGGCGTGTTTGCTGCGGGGACACCACTGCACGTTGACCCCATGCCATGCCCCAAAATCCCACCTGGGGTGCCCCGTCCCACCATCCCACTGCCAGGCAGCCTTGGCTGGGGCTCACAGTGGCCTCCTGGCCTGCGAATGGACCTTTGTGGCACCAGGAAACCCAAAGAATGAGCCATTGTTCTCCCTCCTTCCCCTGCACCCTCCACAGAGCCGTGCCCGGCCCAGCCGGCGCGACGGGGATGGGAGTGGAGGAGCCCATCGTGCCAGGACCTGCCCAGGGATGCGTGGGAAGCAGAGCGTGGATCTGAGGAGCTGGAGGATGCTCTGGCTGACAGCAGGACTGGGGTGAGCCCTGGAGCAGGGAGTGACAGCCTGATCCCTCCGAACACACCGGCGTGGGAAGCCCCCCTGGATTGGGACCCACCCCGCCAGCCAGACCCACTTCCTTTGCTGGCTCCAGGGAGAATGAGCCAATTCAGCCCCGGCTAAATCAAACGGGAAGCCAGTGGCAGCAGCTCAGCCTGGTTTGCAGAGCTCAAGGGCCCGACTGGCTCCACAGGGGGGGCTTTGGCACTTCCAGCATCTCCTCTGCCACGGCAAGATGTGGGAAGAAAAGATCGGCGACAAAGGGGCTTTATGTCCCGGGGCTTTCCCAGAGGTCCTTTGAGGGCCTGGGAGATACGTGGAAATGTTCACTAGGGACTGTCCTGCTCCGTGCCCAGGATGCTGCTCCCTGCCAAAAAAGCAGGAGGTTCATCCCTTTGGGAATGCCATCCTGGATGGCTGGATCCATCCTACAGCTGGGTGGTCTCTGGCAGCCCTGTGTCTCCTACAGCAGGTTTGGAGATGCTGCTGTACCCACACACCTGTACAGATGTGTACACACCTGCACACACCTGCACTGGGCTGTTTGGCAGCCCAAGGGCTCAGCATTGACAGAACAGCCCCTTTGGGTGGCCCTAAAGCTCCTTTGGGTGGCCCTGGAGCCCTTTTGGGTGGCAGGAGCAGAGTTGGGCTCCAGTCCAGTGCTGTGCAGCCTCTCCTGGTCCCAGCAATTCCCGGCTGTCCCTTTAGGGCCCAAACCAGAAGCTCCTGGAGGCCATGGCAGAGCTCCCACAGAACTCCTGTGGCAGGGCCAGGCCTGGGGCAGCTCTCCAGGAGCAGGACCTGGCCCTGGCATGGAGCCACTGGGAAGGACAGCATGTGCTGTGGCTGCTGCATGTCCCTCTCTCCTGAGCCTCCAGACCCCCAAACCCACAGGGAAACATGGAATTCCTCCAGGAAAAGCAGTGAGGCAGAAAGGTCAGGAGGGATGGGATCCATCACCCATCCCTGGCTCTGCCCACCGTAGCTCTGATGCTCCTGTGCCACTCACATCCCTTTCCCACATTCTCCTGGAATTTAAACAGCGGGCTGGGAGAAGCTGGGCTGCACTCAGTGACACAGCTTGTTATTAATACTCCTCCAAAGAGCTTTTTTGGCAGCTCCCTGCTTTCCAGCCCATTTTCCAGGCGCGTGGGGGTCAGCGTGACGGACACCCTGCCACCAGGAAAGATGTTCCCAACATGCTGCCTTTGGCAGGAGCATCGACACAGCTCCAGGAGCAGGAAATGGAGCAGAGAGGCTCCTGCTGTGCACGCCGGGATCAGCCCTGGACATCCATCACACCCTGCCAAGGCCACGCTTGGGTCCTGCAGTGCCTAGGCTGGGTTTTTCCCCCCCTCCCTGGACACTCACTTCTGCAGGAATTCCTCCAAGCCACAGATCTTGAGCACAAAGTCCTCGACATCGACGGTGTGCAGCTCGTCATGGGTGTAGCACAGCGCCGGGTAGATGAGCAGGTCCACAGTGGAGGAGCCTGTGGGGGAGAAGGAGCAGCACTGTGAGCCCCTGGCATGGTGGGAATGGTGGGATTCCCCCCCAGCCTTCACCTGGGAGGTCTCAAAGGGGGTTCACGAGTGGCTGCAGGGCGTGGGACACTCACAGTCACAGGTGAAGGTGAGGGGCTCCCGCAGGCTGTCACACACCACTGTCACCTTCAGGCTCACTCCATGGCCCAGCTGCTCCGGGCTGAGGTTCACAGCATTCCAAACCAGACCAGTGAGGGAATAGTCCTTGGTGCTGTAGCTGGAACGCAGCCTGTGGAGGCAGGGACAGGTCAGAGATGCTGTTTGGATTTGGGGTTTGCCTCCCCCTTCACAAAACGCCTGTTTTGGGGCTTTTTGCAGCGGGATGTTCATGCCCTGGCCAGGTACTCACATATCCAGCATGTGGCAGAAAGCAGCCACCTCCTCATCCCGCTCCTCAGACACTTCGAAGAGCTCATAGCCATTGGTGAAGGAGTGAGGCCGGGGGGCAACCTGTGGGGCACAGCACAAGCCCATCAGCTGGGTATCACAGCCCTGGGGGCTCCAGCCCACCACCCACCAGGATGGGGTTCAGTGGGTCCCCCCATCAGAGCCCTGGGTACCCACAGCCTGGCCCCCCTGGTGTCACCGTGATGGGGACAAAGTGGCTCTGCAGCAGCACAGGGGGAAATGTGGATCAGCACAGGGATCAGCCCAAGCCCAAGGATGCATCACTGACATCTTTCCCACAGCTGGGAGAAGGGAGACTCCAAAAACTGGCCATTTCCAGCCATTTCCCAAAGCCCCATCAGGGATATTCCTGAAGGAGACAAGGGATGGGCAGACACAGCTTGAGGATGAGGAGGGTTAGGGACTGTCCCCAGGCCATGGGGGTGCTGCAGGGGGCCCTTGCTTGTGCCCTGCCTGCTGCTCTCCCACCACAGTGCCAGGGCAGGTGGCATTGCCATGCCAGGCTCCCCCCGGCGTGGGGGTCCCGGGGGCTCCATCGCTCTCTGGCAGCCAACAAAGGCCCCACTGTCAGAGCAATTAACCCAGGCAGCAGCTCCCGGGAGGCACAGGGAGGTGGGGGATGCTGCAGCTACTAAAGGCAATTTTAATGCTCTTTTATAATTAGGTTCTGGCACTTAGAAAGCCGAGAGTGACTTAGTGAGCCCCTGCTGTGTCCCTCACTCTGCAGGGAGGGGGGATCCCTGAGGAAGATGACTTTTCCTGTCATTTATCCCCTCCTCTTGCTGGAGGCAGGATGAGCTGCACCACAGCCAGGACTCTGCCCCTGCCATGGGCATTCCAGCAGGGACAAGGGATGTGGCAGCCCCGAGGGTAAACCAGTGGCAGTGCCAGCAGCCCCTGATGCCTCTGGGAGCAGCGGGAAGTTATCCCACTCACTGCTCAGTGGAGGAAAGAAGGGAGCTGTGCTTGCAAAGGATGTTGTGAGCCAACAGGAAAGGGATTTCCCAGCTCTCGGGAGGAGACTCCCATCTCTTTCCAGAGGATCTGGTGATATTTCGTGAGCTGGCAGGACATGGGCTCACTGTAGACCACCTACAGCCTCCAGAGACCTTGGCACCAGCATCCCTGGAGCAGCAGATCCAACCATGGGACTGGGCACTGCTCGTGCCCCCCAGTGGGCACTGGGCTTTGGCTGCAGGGTCTGGGGTCCAGCAGTGTCTGGGTATGAGGGTGAGGAGAGGAGGCAGCACATGGAACACCCTGCCTGCTCCGTGGCAGGGGGATGATGCCCAGGTGGGATGTGTCCTGCTTGGTTCCCAGACCCAGTTCTCCCACCCCAGAGAGTTTTGGCTGTGGCTGCACAATCCCACCCCCCTGGAAAAGCCTGATTAATCCCGGGACAGTGTCTCTGTGCACAGATGCCTCTGCCCATGCCACAAACAAGATTCCCAGCGATGGCACAAGTAAAACCCACCCGGAGTGAAGGACACACAGCACAGCCACAGTTCCCATCCCATGCTGCGTTCCCAGCTCTCAGCCCCACCCCAGCCCCACTCCCACTCAAGGCAGGGAGAGAGAAGCCTCCCACCGGATCGATGGAGATCCTGCGGTTCTTGTTGGGCGCCAGGTTCTTCCTGTTGCCCAGGCGGGAGCCGTACGTCCGTGGGGGCACCTGGGGGGGCATGGTCTTGCTCCGTGCCACCGGCTTGCCGCTCGATTCCTTCTCCAAGATGCTCCTGCCCTCCTTCCAGCCCCGGGAAGCTTCCCGCAGCACCCCGGACTCGTAGGTGGATTTGAGGTTGAGGCAGGTGATGGCATCGATGCCGCCGATGCCGTAGGGATCCTCCTCGGAGATGCGGCGGCCGAGCAGCTTATCCTGAGCCCGCTCCTGGGCTGCCGAGAACATGTTGATGTCCCTGGGCTGGGGGCCCTTGGAGGATGGGGGGGACCCCTTCCCCAAGCGCTGGCTGCCCTCGGGGGAGCTCCAGAGGGGGTGCCTGGGGGGCAGCGGGGGCGGCGAGAGCTTTTTGGGGGAGCCGTCCCCGCCGTTGTGGGGCGAGGTGCCATTGAGGGGCTCCCCGAGGAAATCCTCCCCGGAGCCCTGGAAGATGTACAGGTAGTCCCCACTCAGGGGGCCCTTCAGCCAGGGCTGGGGGTCCGGGGGGCGTGGGGGTCCAGGGGGCGGCTGGGGTGCCAGGGGACCCTCGGGAGCCACGGGGCCATTGTAGCTGAGCGTGGGGTCAGAGCCAGAGAGACCCCGCGCCGCCTTGATCCCAGCACAGCCGCTCCTGTCCGAGGGGTCCTCCCAGGAGATGAGGGGCTGCTCCCCACGCTGCTTGGCCCGGCTCTCCTCCTTGTCCTGCCGCAGGCGGGACAGGGCGTCGTATTCCATCTGCAGCGCCTCGGCCAGCGCCAGCTCCTTCCTGCTGATGCCCAGGGATTTCCAGTGCTCCCCATTGCCACGTGTGGCAGACATCGCTCCGGGCTCCAGGGCTGCTTCCTGCCGGGATCAGGGGTCAGGAGAAAGCCATGCTGCTCCACCGGCCACCTGGGAACAGGGAAGGGTGGCAATGATGGCTGGGCACGCCGTGCTAATGAGGGGAGCTTTGGACTAGGACTTTGGACAAGGGCATGGAGTGATAGGATGAGGGGGAATGGCCTTAAGGTGAAGCAGAGAAGGTTTAGGTCAGATATCAAAATGAAATTCTTCCCTGTGAGGGTGGAGGAGCCCTGGCAGAGGTTGCCCAGAGAAGCTGCCCCATCCTTGGAAGTGCCCAAGGCCAGGTTGGAGGGGGCTCTAGTGGAAGGTGTCCCTGCCCATGGCAGGGCGTGGGACTCGATGATCTGAAGGTCCCTTCTCACCCAAACCAGCCTGTGATTCTCTGACTCTCTGATAAGGAAGGTCAGGCTGGCAGCTGCTGGTACAGCCCCTCCTCTCTGCTATGATAAAAAAGAAACATGCAAGGGCTTAGTAAAGTCACGGGTTAAAAATAAAGATTTTGCTGCTTCCTCAGGACCTGATGGCCACCAGTCAGGCAGTGCAGGCAGGGCAGGCAGGGCTGTCTGTCCCTGCAGCAGCTGCCAGGGCTATTGCTGGAACCCAGTGTATTTCCCTGGGGACAAAATAAGACACAGACTGGGGAGGGCAGAGGGACCAGCACCTGCAGCTGGGGCTGAGCCAACCTGAAACCCTGGGGAGCTGCCCCAGCACGGCTCTGGCAGCAGTGCTGATGCTCCAGTGGCATCCCTAAGGAATGGCTCTGGGCCCCCCGCTCAGCTCAGGACCATTATTTTACTACTTGATGAAAAAATCAGCCCTTGCCAGCAAAACTAGGGAATTTTGAGCCAGAAAGGAAAAGATGAGAAGGGCAAGAAAGGGATGAGACAGGATGCTGTCTCTCTGAGGGGAGAGGAGGAATGGCTGGACTTGGACCTGCTCCCTGGCTCCCAACCCAAAGCCCATGGAGAGCAGTGACCGCAGCTCGTGCTCCCCAGGGAAGGATGTTTCACCTCCTCTTCCCTTCCCAGCAAAATAAATAACCAAGTGGATGTTAAACAGAAGAGAGGAGTGAGCCCAGAGCCTCTGGAGATGGCCAGAACTTCAAATCTCTGGAGCTGAGAGGCAGCAGAGGGTTTTGGGGGTCTGGCCAGGGCTTCTCATGAGCCTGAGGACATGGAGGGGACATGGGAGCTCTTCTGTCACCCTGAGCTCTCCTCTGCACCACACAGGGCACTGCCTGATGCTCCAGCTCAGGGTTAAAAGGTCCAACTGCCCCTCCTCAGTGATGACAAGTGTTTTTGCTGGCAAGTGCTGCTAAGGGCTTTGGGCATCGCTGAGCTCCCTGTGCCCATGGTGGGGGGAGCAGGAAAACCCTTAATCACAAAGAGCAGGAGCAAGGAGAAGGCTGGCAGACCCCACTCTGACCCCCAGTGATGCAGGAGCCCATCTGGCCCCACATGTGCCCCCCTCATCCCACCCCAAGCACGGGCTGTGCCAGTGACCACGCTCCTCCAGCCCAGGGGAAGCAGCACTGGTGTCACCAGGCTGGTCTCCTGCGATGTCACTGTCCCCTCCCAGCCCCCTCCCCAGACACGTCACCCTCTCCCCACCCTCCAATAGGCCCCCCCTGACCCTGGGATGTGCAGGACCAGATGGCTGCTAATGAGCCTGGTCCAGGCTCCACACTGATCCATCCCCTCACCAGCACAGCCCCCCCTTGTCCCCTCAGAACCGACTCAACCAGCTTTTTTTGTGCTTTCTAACTGGAAAAAATGGCTCCAGGGGGGGATGCCAGGCTGAAAATGTTCTCTTCCCTGGCTTTTCAGGCCCTGCTGGCAGCTGTGGGCTTTTCCTGGAAAAACAGAAATCCCAAAAGCTGGCAATCCTGGGCTTCTGGAAGCTGAACAAAGAAAATGTGCTTTTAACCCAAAAGCAATAAACTCCGAGTGATTTTTGTGGCTGACAAAGCCACAACTCCATTCTCATCTCCAAGAGAAACATCTGCATCTTGCTGACGTTTTGAGGAGAGAAACGTTCCCGCAGGGTCGAGCCCAGGCTCCCACATGTGCTGGTGGGATGGGGCTGGAATTGCACGTGGGGATGGGGAAGAGGGTGGGAATGGGGAGGCAGGTCCAACCCTAACTGGTCACAGGGATCCCACAGTGCCAACATCATCTGGAGAAAAGCCATGTGGGAGGGGTCTGCCTGCAAACCAGGGAGTGTCACCACGAGCATCCCCAAGCAGGTGGCTCAGCCCCTTCCCTCATGAGCTGGTGCAGCAGACGGACCAGGGAGATGGAATCCACATGGAAGAACCCCAAACTCTCCTGGTCGCCCTCCAGGTGCTTGTCCAGGGGCAGGATTGATGCTCAACCAACACCTCCCATTCCTGGGGTTTAATGGAACCTTAATGATCCATCATTAGGCTGGGGGGGGGACCTGAAGGGGGCTCTGCAGCCACCCTGTGCCCACCCCTGCTCCTGGCATCTGAGCAGCACCTGCTTGGAGTGGGGAAACTGAGCAGGAACCTCCAGGATCCCACGGAATCCCATGGCAGAGCCAGCCCACTTGGGGAACAGGATCCTAGGGCAGAGCTGGGGGGGCTCCCTGTGACCCCCATCCCTCTATCCCTCCCTTCCCCCTCGCAGGCAGCTGCATTGGGAGCTCACAGACATCTGGGAAGACATCAAACATCCGAGGGCGAGGAAGCAAAGCCCTGGAGGGGCACATTCCCGGCTGTGGGAGCAGGATGGAGGTTATGCCTATCAGGGAGACAATTCACTCCCATTTATAATCCAGAGGAGGGAGGAGCGGCCGTGAGAGGGATAAAGCACCAGCCTTCACCTCTGGGGCTGCTGGTCCATCCATCCTGCTGCTCCCACCCAGCAGGGTGAGCCACGGCATTCCCAGCCACTGGAATGGCCCTGCCTGGTCAGGAGGATGGCAGGGGCTTCCTTGCCTTGGGGACACGGAGCTGGCCCTGGTTGTCCCCAGCCACGTGCCATTGCACATCGTGGGGTCACAAAGCTCCCTGGATCCTGGGACACCCTCCAGCAGCAGGGATGCTCCAGGTCCTTGTCCCACAGGGGTCATGGCATGGGGGAACATGTTCCCAGGGCTCCCAGCAGCTCCAGCACCCCCAGAGCAGGCACCCCCCAGAAGACTCAATTCTCTTCCCCTCCAAAATAGGAAGGAAATGGGGCATTTTGGGATCTCCCAGACAACGTCATGACCACAAAAAGGCTTTTGGGGAGGTCCTGCAGGTGGTGTTTTGACATAGGGGGAACTCAGAATTTTCAGTTTGAAATTGGAGGTCCCGAAAGGGAACCTGGCCTGAAAGACCATTGAAAACCAAAACGAAACCAGTGTGTTTCATTCCTGGAGCCACAAAACCACCTGCAAACCAAAACCTGCAAAACCAACGCTCCAGAAGCAAAAACTACATGATTCCCCCCCAGATCTGATCCCAGCAGACATTTCCAGGCACCTCTATTTGTATTTCCCATTTTGCAGACAAAAAAGCCAAGGGATTGTGCTCGTGGGGTTTCCAGAGGGGGGTTGGAGCTGCATCCCCCCACCAGGAGCTGTCACCAGCATTTTGCAGGAGAGCAGTAGGAAGGGCCCAGAGCTCATCCCTGTCTCCCACAGTCCAGCCCCGCTTCCAACCTGTTGCCTTTCAGGAGGAGGAGATTTTTCCTCTTCCAGCCAATATGTCTCCTATTAATAGCAAAGTCCAGCCCGGTCCAAGCTCTCTGCTCTCCAGAGCAGGCAGGATGTGAAGCTGGACTACGCCAAAGGCTCTCCCATTATTTTCTACGTATTTCCACCCTTGGGAGGAAATCCTGCCCTGGGAAGGTGGGTCGGGTTTGGGATGGGAAAGCCCCAACTCAGGACAGCCAAAGGAGGGAGCTCCTGGAAGCACCACCTGGAGCTGAGTTCATGATGGGGACAACGGAGGGGACACTGGGTGGGGGCAGTGGGGGGATGTCAGAGCCCTGTTTGCAGTGAGGTGTGACAGCCACACTCTCAGACCCACGGGAGATGCTGAACCTCACCCAGCATGTGCAGAGTGTGGGGAGGACAAGGGTGGGACCTTCCCCAAAGCCACCCCCACTGCATCCCCACCCTGACAGTGGGGCCAAGACCCCCCCAACACCTGGAGCCTCCCTTGCCCCAGAGCACACCCACGGGGGGACTTTCCAAATTACTCAGCCTGTGATACTCCAGTGCCCAGCACCTCCCCAGGGCCAGGTTTTCGGGGTGCTGCGCCCCTCCAGGGGATGCTGGAGGTCACATCAGGCTCTCCCCGGTGCCAGCACTTGTCTCCTATGCAAATCTGGGCTTCCTCCCTGTCGCCCACTGTGGGGGCACCCGGCTGCACCAGCAGCGTTCTGGTGGCACAGCCTGCACTGGTTCAGTAGGGAAAGGAGGGACTGGAGCCCCACAGATGCCCTGGGAAGCTGAGCAATAGGAAGCACGGCACAGCCTCGGCACTCTTTGCCACCCCAGCACCCACGGGAAACATCCTGCCTGCACGGCAGAGCTGGGATGCGCTGGGAAGTGGCAGCATCGCCCTCTCTGCCCGTGCTGCCCTCCTGTGTCCCACATCCCAGTGCTCCAGGGCAGCCCCAGGGGATGGATCCTGCTGCCGTGGCAGCAGCTGTAGCCGTGCCACATGCTCCTGAGTGTTCCCTGTTGCCATGGGGCCCTCCCTGACCCAGATCCCCAGCAGGATCCACAGAGGACACGGATCCTCCCGTGGTGCATGGAGGATGTGCAGAAACCAGGGTGCACCCCCAGCCCACAGCACCCTGTTGGGGTGCAGGGACCCCACGATGCTCACCAGACCCAGCCCAGCCTGCAGTGGGAACCACCTCCCTGGGCTGCTCATCCTGCAGGATTCACGTGTAGTGGGAGAGAGCCACAGCCCAAGGACACGCTGCAGACACAGGCTGGACACACACACACAGAAACCCCTAACTGGGGATGGGGATTGGGGATGGGGATGGGCATGGGGATAGGATGGGGATGGGATGGGGATAGGATGGGGATGGGGATGGGATGGGGATGGGATGGGATGAGGATAGGATGGGGATGAGGATGGGGATGGAGATGAGGATGGGGATGGAGATGAGGATGGGGATGGGGGTGTTGCTGCTGCTGTCACAGCCCTGGTGGTCCCTCCCCATGGGACCCCCACCCTTTCCAGCCCCTCATCCTCAGCCAAGCCTCCCCATCCCCAAGGGTGTCCATGCACACCCTGGCGCATCCCGACACCGCCGGCACACGGAGCACCTCCTCACCCTGCAGCACCCCTGGAGCAGCGGCTGCCGGGCTGGAAGGGCAGCTCCCTCGGCTGGCTCCTCTGCCCGACCTCGCTGTGGAATTTGGGAGGCGAGGAGGTGGGGCGGGTGCCTCACCGGGGTGGTTTTCCCGGGAGAACCGGGCGCCGGGCAGGTTTCCTCGCCCCGCAGCTCCCGGTCACGCCGGCGCTCCCGCTTTGGGAGCGAAACATTGATTTTCCTGGTCACGCTGGTGGCTCTCGCTCAGCCCGGCACAGAGCCCGGGAACAATCCCATCCCTGCCCGGCCTCACACACACGGACAGCTGCGGGCAGTCGATGGGGCTGCCTCGCTGCGGGGGAACAGCTCCCACCCCGGCGGAGTTTGCTCTGCAGGAGCGTTCCTGCAAGTTCGGGATGCAGAGGGATGTTCTGCAGGGCCAGAGGGAGCACCCCAACATCCCCCCAGCATCCTCACAAGTGCCTCCTGCCCCCATCACTGAGGTTTGGGGGGATGAGCAGACCCTGCTCGAGGGTGGGTTTGTCCCTGTCCCTCTCTCTCTGTCCTTGTCCCCATCCACTGACTGATCCAGCGGGTGGCATCCCTGCCCATGGCAGGGGGGTTGAAACCAAATCATCTTTAAGGTCCCTTCCGACCCAAACCATTCTAGGACTCTCCGACCCCCCACGCCCTCCCCATCCCTGTCTCCATCCATTTTCCCTGTCTGTCCCCATCCCTGTGCCAAGGGGGGGCTCTGCCATGCCAGGAGGGGACAGGACCCCCACCCTCCCTCTCCCTTTGCCGATGACCAACTTTGCAGTCTCTCGGGGACCATTTCATTGTTCTGCTCACGCAAACATCCCAACTTTCCGCTCCCCCCGGCCCGAGGGGGCTTTCCAAGATCCCCGACCCCGCACCGTGCCTTTTGGGAAGCGGAGCCGCGGGGCTTTTTGGGGTTCCCAGCGCTGGGGCAGCACAGGGATGAGCTGGAGCTTTTGGGAAGCGCTGGGAACGCCTCGCAGCAGCGAGCGGGACCCGCATCTCCTCCAGGACGGGAAATTATTAATCTATATAAGCACATATATGAAAAATCCTCTTTTTTTTTTTTAAAGGAGACGCTCCCGACCGGAGCCCCCCCGGTCTCCCTGCTCCCCCCTGGTCCCCGATGCGGCCCTACCTGCTCCGAGCGGCTGCGGCGGCGGCGGGGCCGGGGGATGCGGGAGGAGCCGGAGGGATGCGGGAGGAGCCGGAGGGATGCGGGAGGAGCCGGGAGCACCGCGGGGGCGGTGGACAATGGCGTGCGCAGCGCGGGGCGGTGCGGGGCCATCTCCCGGCCGCTCTCCGCATTGCACAGCGCCGGGGGAAGAGCCCCCCGCATCACCCTCCGGTGTCCCCCCGCATGTCCCCGGGATGTGCCCCCGCATCACCCTCCGGTGTCCCCCCGCATGTCCCCGGCATGCTCCCCCGCATCACCCTCCGGTGTCCCCCCTATTTCCCCGGGATGCCGCCCCGCACCGCCTCCCGGTGTCCTCCCCGTCTCCCCGCATGTCCCCGGGATGGTCCCAGCTCCCCCCGCAGATTCCCCGGGATGCCGCCCCCGTATCCCCCGGCCTCGCCCCCCGGTGCCCCCCGGTTTTCCAGCCTCATGTCCCACTGAAAAACCCCACGAGCTGCACCCACCTTCTGATGGGAATTGTCACCCACAGTGCTGGGATGAGCTGCGGCTCGGCCGGAGAAACCCCATGAACCAAAGACCCCCAGCACCCCCCTGTCCTGGGATAAAGGCTCATCCCCTGACCCGGGATTATTCCCTGTCCTTCTCTTCCCGCTTGGCCTGACCGTCTTTGAACTCCCCCAGCTTTCACCAGCTCTGCCCTCCCAGCACACCCCAGAGGGCAGAATTGCAGGCAGAGGGAGGTTCAGGAGGGAGGATTCAGGGAGGGAAGCAGGTAGGGGGGTACAGGCAGGTGGGTACAGGCAGGGGGTACAGGCAGGGAGTGCTGGAGGGGGGTAGAAGAGGGTGTTGCAGTCAATGGGGTGCAGGATGGGGGGGTTCAGACACTGAGGATGGAGCAGGAGGGTACAGGCAGGAGGGTACAGGCAGAGTGGTGCAGGCGGGAGTGTACAGGCAGGGTGGTACAGACAGGGTGGTGCAGGCAGAGGAGTGCAGGCAGGGGGTACAGGCAGAGGAGGGCAGGCAGAGAGATGCAGGCAGAGGGGTACAGGCAGAAGGGTACAGGCAGAACGGATGCAGGCAGCAGCTCAGCCCTTGGACAGCGACAGGTACCGGCAGTGCAAGCGCTGTTTTCAGAGCCCGGATAGCTCAGTCGGTAGAGCATCAGACTTTTAATCTGAGGGTCCAGGGTTCAAGTCCCTGTTCGGGCG
>JAWWEE010000069.1:3281085-3317780 GCA_035221455.1 Xenops minutus | reverse complement strand
GGCAGGGATAGGTGGGATTTTGGGAAGGAATTCCTCCCTTTGAGGGTGGAAAGGCCCTGGCACAGAGAAGCTGTGGCTGCCCCAGCCCTGCAAGTGTCCCAGGCCTGGTTGGACGGGACTTGGAGCAACCTGGGACAGTGGGAGGTGTCCCTGCCCATGGCAGGGGTGGCACTGGGTGAGCTTTAAGGCTCTTTCCAACCCAAACCAGTCTGGGATTCCCCGATTCCATAACTCATCTCTGAGCTGACACCCGCTCTCACACATCAGCACACTCCGAGGAGCTGATGCCACAGCAGAGCTGATTGAGGGGGATTTACAGAGCAATTTGCGTGGCTGCCTTTAATTGAAGCGATCAGTTTCCTGCTTACGATGTTTTGCAACAAAAGCAGCGTTGCACAACATTTGTATTTGTTATCTGCTCGTATTTACCCAAGTATGGGTCGTTTGGGTGTTGCTTTGACAGATCTTTGGGGGGCAGCACCAAACACGTAGCAGATCCATCACATCAGCAACAGAACACATCTCAGGTGAAACTCAGAATTAAAACAGTGGATTTTTATTTTTTTATTAAAAGGTTTGGATTTTACTGCAGGGCAGTTGCAAAAAGAGACTGTAAAAGTAGTGTTTCAGCTAAATATTAAAATATTAATATTTAAACATGTATTTATATTAATATGTTCGAATAGCTTTCTGTTTCCATAAGTAGTGCAGTAAAATGCAATAATAAAAGAACTTCTCCATAGTGAAATTGGGCTTTTCTCTGGATCCTTTTCCTGGCAGAGGATTTTTCCTGATCTGATGCCAAGCCAGTATCAGAGCAACAAATTAGAGCACTCAACTGAAACAGTAAAAATTTGAGTCAAGCAGTGTCAAATCTGTTAAATCACATATTTATAGCCCAGTTTTATCTCCTCCTGCTGCCCCTTCCCAGCCAGAGGCCCCCAAATCCCAAAGGACAAGCAGGGACTTGTGGGGACCTGGGTGAGGGAGCTGGGAATGCTTCCCAGGGAGGACTCTGGTGTTTGTCAATGGTGGGAAGGACTTCCAGGCATGAAAATCCCCAGGGACTGATAGGGACAAACTTAATTATCCCTGACTTAATTATCAAATTAGTGCCTGTTTACGGTCTCCCCTCCAGGGCTGCTCTGTGTGATGCTGCACATAGAGTTAGAAGTTTTCAGTATTTTGCTTGAAAAAGGTTGGTACTGAAGTGTCATGCTTGAACCTACCATGAAAATGAGCCATTCCAGAGCCCACAAATTCACCAAGTAACCTCTGGTTTACACTCCTTGCTGTTTTTTCACTTTGCACACAGATTAGAAATATTCTTGAAATGAGACTTCAAAACTGGGCTTGAATTAGAAGTTTAACTTTTCAGACTGTGCTTGCACTCTCTTGGTCTGTTAAGATCTTTATTCTGAAGCACCAAAAGCTGTGGTTTCATGGGGTTTTGGTCTCTTGAGAAGGAAGTTTTACTCAGAGCACAGGCAGACGACTTGTTCCTGTGGTGTGTGTCAAGTTTTCAAGTGGAAAATTTGGCTATTCGTGACTCCTCTGTGATTCATGGATTCCTCAGACGTTGCTGCAGTCCAGTGTCATTTTCTGTAGCTCCAAACAGCTTTAAATGCACTGGTGCTTCGTTCCCTTGGCTGGTCCAGACGCAGCATTGTGAGGTAAAATATTGACTATTTGGAAATAGAGCTGTAGGGGAAGGTAAACTGGGCTCACTGAGCAAGGAGCTTCTCCTGTCTGTAGGAATTTCCACCCCATGCGTGCCTGACCTGGCTGTGAGCAGAGCCTGTAAGTGAGGGAGGTTTTCTGCCTGTACAGGACAGTGACTGGTGGCTGTGCCCATAAATTCTGTGTGTATCTGCAGCCTGGATGTGTTTTGGAGCTTGGGAAGGTGGCATTCAGTAACCCCGAGATGGATTTCTGATTAAAGAAAATCAGTATTACCAAGAATCAAACTTACTTTACATTTATCTGTAAAACTGGAGGCAAAGGACCGACATGCCTCTCACTGATACAATCAGTGCTGAAACAGTTAAAATCATCATTGGTGGATTCTCTCAGGCCAGGGGCAGCCGAGTCCTTTTCCAGGAATGCGGGTGGAGAGGAAATCCACCGTTTTGTTCCCTTTGGGCCGGTTTTCACACCAGCCCGGGCCGTTATCGGGGCTCCCTCCCCCGCCCGGGCCAGCGCGGTTTGAAAGGGCGAGTCAGAGCCCGGAGCATCGGCGGGACGGGGCAGAGCCTTCCCGGGGCTGCACAAGGACGCGGTCACAGTAATCCCAGGGATAATAACCCAGGATATCCCGCACGGCTGCGACGGCCAAGGTCGGTAAGTCTGGCCGCAGGGGGTGTAGGGGTTGTAAAGCTGAAGGTGGGCAGTTTGTGCTTGGTGCTATCAGCTAGAGATCTGTGTTCAAGTTTGGGGAAATGCTAACGTGGAAATGTTTTAAACTATTGTAGTTTGAGTTACTACCGCTGTCAGTGCTGTTTGCAAACTTGAATGTGTAATATGCTTTAAGCAGCACTTCTTGAAGGTTTAGAGACACGTGTGATCTTCGGGAATGATTTTATTTCTGATAGTGCCTCACTTCAGAGAACGGTAATGCCATAAAAACCATCAGAAGCCTCTAATAAAGTCATTTAAAGCCCTTTTTAATAGATGGGCAGGGTCTGAACAGTTACCGGTGCTCAGGAACTTGAACTGGTGCTAAAGCTCAGATTTTGGTCATTACTGATACACGTTGAGCCTGTTTTGTCTGCAGCTGGGACCTTTGGTTACATTCCTCAGGCGGGACTCTGGATATTTTGCTGGGACTCATTTCAGTCTAATCATGCTGGCTCACATTCTTGATAACTGGATGTAGTAATAAATTCATCTACCGTAGCTGGAAAATTCTGTGAAGAACAATTTAGATATTGCTTTGAAAGTTTCGGGCTTCACGTTCTCAAGTCTGATGTTTTGAATTTAGAACTGACATTGAAATAATTAAGTTATCATTGAAATTGAAATAACTAAACTACTGCATGGATCAGAAGTTGAGTGAAAACATTTACAAAGTTGCAGCTACCGAGGCAAATTGAGGTGCCAGTCTTGGTAGTTAATCTCATGCTTTAGCCTTAAAGTGGATTGTGCTGTGAACATGAGTCATTCCTGCTCGTTGTGAAGCTGCTCTTTGGGTGGATTCCGAAACTGAGACAAATTCAAATAGCTGCAGGACTTCCCCTTTTGTTCCCTTCCAGGAAAGGATCTGTCACCTGCTCACCCAGAAACGCTGTTAAACTTGTTCATTTATCAGGCATTTGGGGGGGAAGGCTGCGGCATCTTTAAGAGATTTTAATCTCTTGGACATAATAGGAGGTAGGAAATGTGCTAATTGTGGCCATCAGCTCTGACTGCTGCTCCTTTGGGAGTCAGGGGCTGCTGTCCTGGGATTTCCAGTGTGGCTGGTTGTGACTCAGCTCCTCATTCCCCAGCTCTGACTCAGGAGTTTTACCACGGTAAGTTTGCTGGTGGCCTCATGGGGACTGGCAGTTCCCCAGGTTCCTCTCCGTGGTGTGTCACTCCAGGACTCAAGGCACAGAATCCCAGACTAGCTGAGGTTGGAAGGGACCTTAAAGCCCATCCAGTGCCACCCCCTGCCATGGGCAGGGACACCTCCCACTATCCCGGGTTGCTCTAAGCTCCGTCCAACCTGGCCTGGGACACTTGCAGGGCTGGGGCAGCCACAGCTTCTCTGGGCATCCTCAGTGTCACAGCAGCAGTGTCCCAGCTGTCCATGGCTGTTTGCTGGGTGCAGCTCAGGATCATGGAATCACTGAGGGTGGGGAAGACTTTAGGATGAAATCCACCCATCAACCCAGCACCACCACCATGTTCACCATCAAACCGTGTCCTCAAGTGCCACATCCACAGGTTTTTCAACACCTCCAGGGATGCTCATTCCACCACTGCCCTGGGCAGCCTGTTCCAGTGTTTTCCAACCCTTTCCATAATACATTTTTCTTAGTATCTAATCTAAACCTCCCTTTGGGCAGGACAAAGCAGGAGGGGCACAGGACCATCAGCATTGCAAAGCATCATTTAAAATTGACTGCAGGGCTAATTTTAAACCCTGGTTTCCTGAAGCTTCTAAGAAAGTGGAAGTGGTTAAACTCCAGCCCAGGTTTCTCAGCCTGATGGGTACATGAACCTCCTCAATTTTAGGTGTGTGCTGTGAACAGCTGATCACTGCCACCATGACATCCCCCAGCTCTGCCCAGCACTCAGCAGCTGAGAACGCCTGCAGGATCTCTCTGGGACAAGCTAACCAGGTAATTAGCTATTATTTCTCCTACTTATCTCTGCTGTTTTCCCCTTAGAGCAATTATTTCTTCTATTAGATCCAAGCTCTCCAAGTGTTTAAGTAAGGAGAACTTAACCTAATGGATCAGGGTTTTTATCCTGAGGAGTTGTGTTGTCTGTCACTCTCAGATCAAGGATTTATGGACATTTTAAAGGGGAAGGAAGGGAAAATTGGACATACAAAAATGGTATAGTGCATATCTTTGTTTTGAACCTGTACTTAAAATATTCTATGTACAGCATTCCTCCTGGAGCTGGACTCTGTGACAGTTGTATTGGAGTTTTGTAACCTTGTATGTTAAACTTTGTCTAGTAATGCCTCCCCAGGCCTTTTTTGAGACTGTTTAGGTGGCTTTGGACATGAAGTACTTCTGTTATCAACTGTTCTGGAACACAAGGTATTTACAGGGGCAAGCCAAGGCCGGTGTGGCAGGTGTGTGGTTTGAGTGGGGTTCAATACCAGTCACTCAGGGAAGAAAAATTTGCCAACAACAGTAAAAATCTGGTCTAAAAAATCAGAAAGGATTCTCCAAGCCAGGCATCCAACTTTCCAGAGCCAATTCCTTGTAAAAAAACCCACCCACACAATATAAGGGAATGTGGTAGGAGTGGAAATGAACTGATGGGAAGTTGAGCACTTCCCATTTGGAGCTTAATTTAGAAGCTTTGGAGTGGAGCCAAGTCCTGTGCAGAATTGATGTCGATGCTTATTTATTCAATTCACTTTGCATGGAAAAAATATAAGTTGATAGGCTCTGATAATAGTGGCAAAATATTGATTGTCAACACTCGGTGTCCCGGGCAGGGTGGAACAAACACTTCCATCAGGCCTGTGGTAGCTAAGGGCCCCTTTTAGAATGATCCAGCTGACTGGGTTCCTTCTTTAATCAGAAAGAGACTTACAAGAAGTTACTTCAAAACCCATTTGAAAGTGGTCATTAGAGAAATGACTGAGCAAACACATAATTTCATCTTATTAAAAGCCATGTGCTGATACAAGCACTTACTGGAGCTGCGCTGAGCTTTTTCCTTATGAAAAAGCTGTTTTTGAGAAAGAGGCTTGGGGCTGGACACAAGCTGTTGAGTTTGAGCTGGAAAATGCATTTAAGAGACCTCATAATGAGAAAGCAGACCAGACACGTTCACAGAGGAGGTGAATTTTTTACAACCACTTTGCCAAGGTACTGTCTGTGAGCTGAGTGACAAATGACATCCATGACAGACAGGCAACTCTGCTGCCCTTCTCTTTGCAGGAAAATGGTGCTGCAGCTCAGGTGGTCTCTTACAAAGATCACAGAATCCTGGAATGGTTTGAGTTGGGAGGGACCTTAAAGCTCATCTCATTCCACCCTCTGCCACGGGCAGGGACACCTCCCACTAGCCCAGGTTGCTCTAACCTGGCCATGGACACTTCCAGGGATGGGGCAGCCACAGCTTCTCTGGGCAACCCCTGCCAGAGCCTCCCCACCCTCACAGGGAGGAATTTCTTCTGCATATCCCCTAGATTTCCTCTCAGTTTGAACCCATACCCCTTGTTCTGTCACTCCAGTTTCTAATTAATCCTTATTATATGAAATAAAAAGCACCCTGGGAACAATGCAACTGCTCCACAACCCCTTGAGGTTTCTCCACACCCCCAAAGCAGCTTTGAGGAGCAGATGAGGCACATGATCCTTGGTTTACATTAACCACACCTTGTGTTTAATGCAGTGTTGTTATTCTGTGCCTGTTCATGGGTAAATACCTGGATAAATCATTGGTCTGAGCAGGGTAGAACTGTTTTGTTCACAGTAGCAATGGGGATATCCAGGCACAGTGGCAATGGACTGTCCCACCACTGCTCCTGAAGGTCTGACTCAGACCTCAGGTTAGTCACTGCCCAGGCCTCCATTCCAAGGCTCTCAGTTTCCAGTCTTCCCTCACAAGATGAATGGCATCAAAGTTAATGGGACTGTGTAAAGGATTAAAGCCTTTAGAGCTGTCTGCCTGAATTCCTTGCCTGTTTTTTTGTCTTGCCAAATGGTTGTGCCAGAGTGATGGGATTTCTCTCAGCAGGGCTCTGCTTCCTGTCATTCCAACAAAACCCTGCTCTGTTTCAGGTGAGACCCAAGCTGCCACTCCTGAGGATTCTGCAGGCAGCAGGAGCACAGGGGGACACCTTCACACTCAAGGAGGTGGGCTCAGATTCCAGGCACTGACACTGTGCCTGTCCCTGTTTTTTTGGGAGATGGGATGGGACTGGCTCTTAATTTTTCTGTACTTTCAACCCCGACCTACAAAATAAGAATACTTTACCTGTAGGACTGTTCTGGCTTGATTGATCATAATGCCCCTGGAGGAATTGGAATAAAAGTGTGAAATATTAAATTATTTATCATGGAAAATCAGAAACCTCTGTAGAGAAAGGAGAGATGGGATAATCACATTCCTGAGAGAGTGTAAGAGATTCTGCTCCATTGTGCTGCTCTCTGCTCAATGTACCAAAGCCTTAAAAATTGGATTCCAGTTGATATTTTTTAACTTTCCCTTGAAATGGCTTGTCAGCTAAACCTAAGAGACCCTGTGTATTCATTTATTTTAAGATTAAAATGCAATATATGTACAAGATTAAAAAAATGACACTGTGATTTACAAGAGGATCCTGTCTGCAAAGAATTAAATGCAGTGGTATTTTATTATATGTGTCAAATCTTCCTGCAGAGCCCTGTGACTTAATTTAACACTTATGCATTTAAATAACTTATTTAGCTTCTAAAAATTTGTGCAAAAACAAATTGAATGGTTTAAATGGGCAGAGCTGAGTATTAAGTGCAGGTTACCTGTAGGGATTAACACTTTAACTCAGTTGGTTTTTCTGCAATGAGTGGAGCACTGTTGGCAACTTTTTGGGGACACTTCAGGGTCACTTTGGTGGGTGGTGGGAGTTGGAACCTGCCTGTAATTGTGCTTAATGTACTTTGCTTTCCCCTCGGGAAATTCCAGAGGAATTACAGTACTTTGCTCACTGTAGCTGGAGGATGTTTCCCCTCCATCCCTCTTTGTGATACTAATGGGGCTAATTCTGCACCTTCCAAGCTGTGTCCTGAGGGGCAGGCTGTAAATGTGGTCAGCCTTTGGGAGCAGCTTATTCTTTTAACTGACATAGTGCTGTTTTAACTGGGAGAGTGCTATTTGTCCATCTTTCCCTCAGTTTTCCTTCTTCTCCAGGGTTAGTAGTTAAAAATATCATAAATCATAACTCTCCTTTGGTTGGGAGGCACAAAAAGGCAGGTATGATTTGACTCCCGCTGTGCAGGGCAGCAAGAGGCAAGGATTATAAATGAAATGAAATTTCCAGGGGTTTTGGTCACTGGTTTCAGCTACAGGTGGGACTGAGGGTGTGTTCTGTACCCACAGGTAATGCATTACCTAGGCCAGTACATCATGGTGAGGCAGCTCTATGACAAAAGGCAGCAGCACATGGTCTATTGTGGAGGAGATCAGCTGGGAGAGCTGCTGGGACTGGAGAGCTTCTCTGTAAAAGATCCAAGGTAGGGAAAAAGTCACCTTTAATCTGGGTTGTCTTACAGAGGTTGCTGAGACAGCAACTCTTGGTGTCACCGTCCCGTTCTCTGTCACACAAACCTCCCTGAACACCAAGTGCCCTGGTGGTAAATGCATGTGACAAGTGTGAGATGAGCTGCTTGAGGTGACATCTCTCCCTGTCTGGTTTCTGCATCTCCTCAAACCCTTGGTCTCACTCTTAAACAAAAATGTGCATCTGCAGTTGAGTTCTGAGCTAAACTGTGTAACAAGCAGTGAGGAGTGGTAAAAAACCCCCACTGTGGTTTGCAGTGTCCCTCTGGGTAATGAAAGGGAATGTCTGTCCCTGCTTTAGAAGGGTCATGCTTGGTTTTTGGGAGCACTCACATGTCCCTCCCTCCCCACAGCCCCCTGTATGACATGTTGAAACGGAACCTGACGGCGGCTGCACTCACAGGTAGGTTGGGCACAGTCCGGGCAGGTCCTTTCAATGTAGTGTTAATATAACCTGGTAAGTAATGAAAATCAGACAGAGAAATGTTTATCAAGTTGGAATAAACTGCTGCTGAAGGTTTTGACAAGACAATCTCTTGGAGTATGTGTCTTTTCTGTGTGTCAGTAGCTGTGTTATCAGGGAGCTGTTTGAGTGGTGTGGCTGCCTAAAATGGCCATATTTGGGAGCAGCTGACAGCTAAATACTATGGATGAACAAATCAACGTGGCTGAAATGTACCATCCAAATCATTATTGATTTTCTCAGTATTTTTCATTTTCATAGCTGCAACTTCTCGCTCTCACCTCATTTTACACTTTCATAATCTATAAAAGTACTAGAAATTCAGCGAGCTCTGCAGGCCAGGAGTCTGGACTTTAATCAGACACTTGAACCTTTAAAGGTCACTGTTGCTTTCCCAGCTCATAACAGAAATCAAATCTAGCTATATCAAAAGTCCTTCAGTCATAAATGAAAATTTATTCTTAAATTAATCTTAGCTGATGGCTTCCTTGCAGCCAGTTCCCATTGTAGGGCTGGTAATCTTCATTGGAAAAAATCAGCTTGTGAGGCAGCTGCACTGGGAGAGCTGGGGACTCTTGTGCTGTATTTCCCAGGGTCTCTAAGCAGATCAGACAGTTCTTTACAGGGGCTCAGGCTATTTTTGCACAAGTGCATAAAAGCTTGTGCAGATTTAGAAACTGAGAAAACATGGCCCTGAAGTGCTTAGTCCTCTGCTTGGAGCCACATTGGTGCCTCTGAGGTGCCCCTGCTTCAGTAATAAAGAAGGATCTTTTTAAGTGGACTCTCCTAAATGTGTTACCTGTAGGATAATGGTGTGAGTGCTGTTTCCCTGGCTGGTGATGCTCTGGCCTCTTCCCTAAAGCAGTTTGTGTGGAGAGCAAAGGATCCCAGCCAAACACTCTCCTCTGCTGCCCTGTCCCCTCTCCTTGATGTGTGCCTGTGGCTGTGGCTGGCTGTGTGTGTGTTCTAGTCCTGGTGTAACTTTAAACCTGCCAGAGGAAATCCTGAGTTAGACCTGTGTGTGTGTGACTAAAACGGAACAAGCTTGGCAGACCAGACCTTGGCCAGATCCATAGGGAAGGTGACTCCAGGTACTGTTTTTCCTTCATCCCAGCACAGGAATGACTTAAAAGAGTTCTTCATGTGTTCTGCAAAGGCTGTTCCTGTTCATTGGCCAAATCAGGGTTTACCAGCTCATCATTTTGCAGATTATTTCATCTACTTTTAAGTGCGCTTGGAGAAAGAAAAGTGGCTGCAGCACATCACGAGAATGAGGAATAAACCCTTACATAGGGCTCTTTATCAGACCACTGTCTGATTCGACACCTTCCTTGGCCAGCTCTTTCTCCCTTCCTTGGCCAACATTTCCCCCAAATGTGATTCCCATGAGGTATATTTAGAAATCCCTCACTTTAGGGACATGTTGTATGGGATATCTTGGCTCCAAAAAGGAAGCCTTCCAGTCAGCACAGTGTTTTCACACAGTGAAAATTTATAAAGTGTTAGAAGGGTGAGTCTTCATCTGTTCCAATGTCCCTGCAGAGCCAAAGCAATGATGGATGAGCCAGTTGGCTTCTGTTTTCCTTCTGATATTAAATAATCAGTGACTGCAGAAGCTGTAGGGTGATGGCAGCAGGAAAGGAAAGGTGAACTAAAGCAATAAAAGACAGAGCCATGTCATCTTGTCCTGGGTTTTGCTCCATTTGATGGCCACTTTGTGGCCTAATTTTCTGCCTGTAGCAACAGTTTTCTGTGTCTTCATATCAGTGCTGTGATTCATGGTGTGAATCAGACTCGTCCTGTGTGCCTGGCATTCAGCAGGGAATTTCTCTGCTAAATTGAAAGGGGAGCAAGCAGGAGCCATCCTTGGATCTTTTGTTCTCTAGCCAGTCATTCTGTCTGAAGGACAGACTTCCTAAGTGCAGCTCCTATTATGCAGAAAGTTCTGTTAATTTGATTGTTCTTGCTATTTAGCTTGGTCTTTTAATTAACTCTTGGGGCCAGCATAATTGTCTGGATTAAATTATGTTGGGGGTGTGTCCACAGCTGCCCAGGAAAGAGCTTGCTGTGCCTGGAATTTTCCCTTCTTTAGTCTTTGTTCTTCATGTCCACACCCTTTAAAAAGGTGTTTTTCCTGCCTCAGTCTGGGCTGGAAGAGATGGAATCCTCAGGTAATTATAACAATCTTTCTCTTCCCTGTTCACCTTCTTCAGCATGGATCTGATCCAGCCTCCAGGTGGGATTCCCCACCCTCTACGTCCCTGCCTTTGGGAGACCTTGTGTTATGGCAGGACCACGTGTAGGGAAAAGAGCAGTTTTTCCCTTTGGGAAGAAGATTCTTCCCTGCTGTGAGTTTTCATCTCCTCCAGGGAGGCACAGACTATTCCATAGACTGGTGCCTCCATATGTTCTTTCTGAGGAAGAAAGGGCTTTGTTCCTAAAGGGTTTCTTAGAGGTCTGCCAAGCCTGGCTCGTTGGTTGCTTGTGAAGCCCCTCTGTGTTGTGAGAATGGTTATTACCAGGGAAGGTTTTTTCTTTTGTTTTACCTGCCATCTAGATGCTGCACAGACTCTCCCAAAGGAGCAGAGCGTCGATAAGCCAAGCCAAGACCAGCTGAAGGTAAACCCACTGCCTGGTGGTTTCTTTTGTTGTACAGAGTGCCCCTTCTCTGTACCTGTGCATGGTGGACTACCAGAACTTTGTGCTGCTTGGCTGCCAGGTCCTCACCTTCCTGAAAAGTTCTTGGAGTCCACAGGGCAGGGACAGAGTGACCCTTCTCTGTTCTCCTCATAACAGAGTTCCAGTCTCTGAGCGCGTTTCTCTGGGGTGTAGCACTTCTAGTCCTCAGTTCCTCCAGTGTGCTTTGTGTTTTCATGTGTTTTCCCCCTCTTTCCCATCCCCTCTCTGAGTAGGACTTGCCAAATAATTAAGCTTTCTAAAACGTGTGACCAAGTTCTGTGTTTAGTTAGAATTGTTTTTCAAGCTTTCAGGGAGAATTGGAAACCTAGGAAAAATCTTTGCACCTTCAGACTCGTTTCCAGGTGTGTTTTGGGATGAAGGCAGCCTGATCTGGGAGGTGTCTGCTCACACTGGGGGCCAGAGAGTCACAAACATCACGGTTTTACTGCATGAAAGCTGGCAACTTTGGGACTTTTTTCCAAGCTAAAGATTTTTCCTAGGTTGAAGTTACATGTTTGTGCTGATTACAGGTGCATTAGGCTTTGTAAAGGGTAAATAGTGTATAGTTTGTGTTGAGAAACTTTGATTCCTTGTCATAACTGCTTGGTCTTGTCCTGCAGCTGGGGACTCGGAATGGAAGTGCTACATCCCCTTGTCCCTATAAGCTCTGCTGGACTAACACCTGGATTTTCCTCCCTGCAGTGTAGCCAGGAAGAAGATTCTGATGCTGGGACCACAGAAGGGGAGAGCAAGGCCTCTGCTTTGTCTACCTCGGAGCAGAACTGTGACACTTGTGAAGGTGAGTCCTGGCTCTCCTGCACTGCCACAACCTGCACCAACCCTGCTGCTCCTCCTCTGCATCAGCAAACACTGGAGGAGGGCTTTGGGGCACTAAAAAAAACACTGGTTTGGAATATAATCATTAAAAATCATCAGTTTATGCTAAAGATTGAGAGAACACAAATGTTTACCAAAGGTGTTTCGTGATAAATGTGTTTTCTGGCTTGGCTGTTTGGTCTCATAAGCAAACAAATGCTTTGAAGGAAATGGCAGGTTAAACCCCAAAAGCACATCTATCACTAAACAATGCCATGGAAAATCTCACAGACCTTGCTGAAGGGTATTTTAAATGCTGAAATTACACTTGCATCTATTTATCTCCCCAAGGGACTCTCCTGATCACACAGAACCCAGCCTGCCCAGTCTGCAGTCATTACCTGCAAACCAATCAGGCAACTGAATAACAATGGGGCTTTTTGTATCCAGCATAAGTGTAATACAGCTCCTTCATATTTAGACATTTCCTCTGGTGTGATGTCTGGGGATTTCTTGCTGGGTCACTCATACAGATTTCAGATGTTATGGAAGCAATTTTCCTGTTTTTCTACTTTCTATTCTCAGATTGTTTTCATATCAAGGAACCTAATTTGTAAAACCAGGTCTTTGTGAGTGTGGGTATTTCCAGATCAAATGAGAATGGGAGATATTTCCTGTGTGTACAAAAGAGGGAGAAACAGCCTTGCCTGTGCCTTTGAAACTCATGGCACTGAAGGGAGAGAGATTCAAGGTTATCTTGAAACTTACGCTGAGTTTGGGATCAAAGACTAAGCTGCACAGGCGAAAAAGGAGATGGAAGCATGGGGAGGATGGATTTTTACCTTCCTCCTTCCTATGTGAGCCTGGTTTGGGAATTCAGGAGCTCTCATCATTGGAAACTAAATTCACACCAGTTCTTTCTGCATCCTAAGTCACTCCAGAACTCTACTCAGTGGTGACTTGGGAAGAGCTTGGAAAAAAGGGTTTACATTTATGTGTTGAGTCTTGAGATAAATATCAACCTGTACCAGTACAGACTCACTGGGAAACCTGGGATGCTCCCTGACCTCAGTGCAGGGACTGTTTTGCCAGATACAACAGTACAGACAAACCCCAGAGCTCTCAGCAGGAACTGGTGTAAGAAGGAGCAAGAAAGGTTTCTAAAATCAGATGGGGCCATGTTTTTCTCTGCTGGTCTCTTAACAAATGTAGGTGTGGCATGACTTAGACTCTACTTGGCTCTTACAGACAAAAACTTAATAGAAAACCTCTCTAAAAGCAAGAAGCCGAAACTGGATCTAGTGTTTGAGGAATGGGATGTAGCTGGTCTTCCATGGTGGTTTTTAGGCAACCTCAGAAGCAATTATGAGTCCAGAAGTAATGGATCAACAGATATTCAGACTAACCAGGTGTGTAGACATTTGAAACAGGTGCACTGTATCTCTTCCTCTCCTCTTTTGGGTTCCAAGTCAGTAAAATATTCTTGTTCTTTCTTTCCCCTTCCCACTCCAGGATTTTCAGCTTCTCCCTTGTGTGTTCCTGTCCCAGCCTTTCACATCAGGTGGTTGGTTACCTTTAGAGTTTTTAAATAAACCAGACTCTCTCTGAAGGCCATGCTCAGCCCTTGGAGGTCCCTGTGCACTCCAGAGCATTGGTTGGGCTTCAGCAGTTGCCCTTCTTCTGGGTTCTAGGATGGTGGCCGGGTGGAATGGGGAGCAGCACAGAGCTGGAAGTTGGGAAGAGAGGGGTGTCTATGAGTTGGAAGATGGAAAAAAGGGTGTCTGAGAGTAGTGAGGTGCCCTTTTCTCTCCTGGACGTGCCTGGAAAAGCTGCCCAGGGCTGAGGAGGCTGTTGATGAGGAAAAGGGGAGAGTGATGGTTGTGGTGCTGCTCTCCTAAGCTGAGCTCTAAGGGGGTTTCCCTGTTTGTTTTCCATCAGGACATAGACACTGCCATTGTTTCGGATACTACTGATGACCTGTGGTTCCTCAACGAGTGCCCCTTGGACCAGAGCAGTGCTGGGCTCAAGGTAGAAGTGGTTGACTCTGAGGAAGGGAAAGAAGGTGACACAAAGGTACCTCTTCCAACTGCCACAGTGTGTGTGTTCCACAGGTTGGCCTGGTTTAACTGAGCCCATCATAGTGTGCTGAAATTGGAACCATCCAGAGTTTAAACTCTTTGGAAAAGGCTGTCACCATTCCTTACATAGGTCGTGACTTTTCTGCTCAGGTTTTGGGTTAAATGTGTATTTTCAAGGCACAGAATTAATTTAAAATGAACTAAACATCCAGCAGCAACTTCACTAGATTTCTATCTAGATATGTGCAAGAATAGTAAGTCACAGAATCATAGAATTAAGGCTGGAATAGACTTCTAAGGTCATCAGTTCCAGCTGTCAAAGGTAAACGAAAAGGCTTAAAGAGGAAAATCTCAGTTTACATTGACTACAGTCAAATGGAACTAAACCAGTCCAGCAACAACATTCTGGAATAAAACCACTACAAAAATGGCTTTTCATTCACTTACAGAAATAGCTTGATTAGCATGGTGATTATATAGTCATTTAATTTGGGTGTGCAGTTCCAGGCACATGATAAATGAAGGTTATTGCAGCGTTTCCATTCTCCTCCTCCAACAACATTTCCACTCTTTCCAGGTGACTGAGGATGTGTGTTTGAATGACTTTGAGGATTCTCAGTGCTTAAGTAATGACACAGACACAGAAGCTGCTTCTGAGGTAGGCAACCCCTCAGGGTAACATTCCCTATTTGGAGCAGCTGCATTCCAGCTATAGCTGGGACAACTTATCCTACACCCACTACTGGTTGTGGCAGGAGAAGCTGGTTCTTGTAAGGGTTTCAAGGCCAAAAACGTGGCCAGACTAATGCTGGATGAAGTCAGTGTTGATATCCATGCATATTTTAATAGGGTTAATTCCATGTTGTCTTCTGGAAAGAAATCTGGAGGGTAGTCCTGGGTAGAGATCTGGAAATCTCAAGTAGGCACTTTTTAATCACTCAAGGGCCTCATACTGAAAAAACCCTTGTTAGTGTCAGGATCAAGGATCCACTGAGTCCTGGGTGCCCAGCCTCGGAGCTGCCTCTTGCTTTGTGTTCTTTGGGGTGGGAAGAGATTCCAGGTCTCAGCCCATTTTCCTGTGACACTTGCGTGGCTTCTGTCAGGAGGGTGCAATGTCTGGGGTGGTGTCTGTGCCCTTGGAGTGCCTCTCAAAGGGCAGATCATGGGTTTTTCCCATTTAAATGGTAAAACAAAGTGGGAAGGGAACAAGAAGTAATTACTGAGCTCTCACCCCTCCTCACTACCCCATTCCTCTTCCAAATTCCCTCATGATTGATCCTGAGGGACATCAGATCAGTGTTCTTTGAGCTGTCCTTTTCTTCTCCCAGTCCTAAGGCTGCCTTGAAGGTTTGTTCTAGTCAGCAGAGGTGTATCATGAGACTGTTTGCAGCTGATGACACCAAAAAAAATGGTTTTAGCATAATTTTCCAGCCTATGCTGGAATAAATGGGGACGTCCCTGGCACTGGACAGCTGAATCATGGCTCTGAACTTGGGCAGCTCCTGCCCTTGCTGTGTGGGGTAATCAAGCAAACCTCTATTAATTGTGCAGATTCAACAGATGCCAAGTGATTAGTGAGCCTGGGAAGTATATCCTGACTGACTCCAGGAGCTCTACCCTTGAATTTAGAGTGAGATACTGAAAATTCAATAAAGTACCCAGCAGAGAACATTGTATTTTTCCAGAGTGCTGAGGGCTGGGAGGGAGGGAGGACAGGATTTAATGTCTGAGAGTTCTGCATCTGTGGAACACATGGGGAGTCAAATCCTTGTTAGGCTTTCTGAGGTGCTGATAGTCGAACTACAAGCTTATAAATCAGTAATAAATCCTTTCTTTTTCATGAGGCTTCTTTGCTGCTTTTCCTACATAGAGGAAAGGAGTTGCACACAAGAATACACTCATTTACTGCTGTTTTTTTGGCTTCAGATTCCCCAGGGCTGCTGGCAATGCACCAAATGCAGGAACTTTAACTCTCCAGGCAAACGGTACTGCTACCGCTGCTGGGCCCTGCGCAAGGACTGGTACTCAGACTGGCCCAAACTGGCCCATTCCCTTTCCCTGTCCAACATTGATGCCATGAAAACCAAGGAGGAGGATGAGGGGATAGATGTCCCAGACTGCAGAAGGACTTTGTCAGCTCCAGTTGGGCAACCCACCCGCATGTTCATGGTGGAAACCAAACCCCCCTGCAGCTCTGTGGAGTCTCTGGACTTGGCACAGGCTTGTGAGAGCAAAGAGTCTCTGCTGAGCTTCACTGAGTGTAAAAAGGATGAAGAAATCGAGTCCTTAGAGAGTATAAAAACATTGCTGAATCCCTGCTTCTTGTGCCAGCACAGGCCCCGGGATGGGAACATCGTCCATGGCAGGACTGCTCACCTTGTGGCCTGTTTCAGGTGTGCAAGGATGCTGAAGAAAAAGAGATCCCCCTGCCCTGTGTGCAGGAAGGAGATCAAGATGGTCATCAGGATCTTTATGGGGTAGTTGGCCCACTCCAGGCCTTCTCCTCAAAAAAAGAGCCAACGGGTTACTTGCACTCAAACCCCAATTTCAGAGCTCAGCCAGTGAAAGCCAAAGAGAATTGAGATTCAAATCTACCCAAGCACACTGAGGAATCCTCTGCAGTTTCCACTTTTTCATGCCCATTTAAGTTAAAGCCTGTAGGGAACAGGGAGTGACACGTTGGTGTCAATGCCCCAGCCTGGAAATGGTTTAATGTTCTCATTTCAGCTCAGTGGTGTCACTGGGATTCTCTGTTCTAAAAATTGATCCTTGAGGAAAACAAGTTTTGGGATATGTTGTGACTTTTGGAGTGATGTTCTCCAGTAAGTCAGAGCTGTGCAGTGCCTTCTGAGGGAGGAGGCTGATAGATACAAATACAGATAGAGAAATAGTCAGGGTGGGTACACCAAGGTGTTTGCAACTTAGATAAGCCATTTCTCCAAGGATCAGTTCTCCTGAGAGCAGTGAAAAGTAAATATCCCCATCTCTGATTTTTTTTCTTGTTGGTTAAGGTAGGTTTTTTAGACAAGGTGAAGGTCCTCTTGCTCCCAGACAGGAAATAAATCCTCTCAGACTTTTAATCCATAACTTCCCAAGTCACATATCAGATGGAAAGAGAAAATAGTGTTACATTTTGCTTTCTTATTGGCTCATTTAATTTATATTGATTCTTTTCTCATTTAAATATATTCTCTGTCATCTTGCATAGCTTTGAAGCCTGTCCAGCATTAGCTCAAGCTGCCAGCTGGATTCAGTTCCAACAGTTCTGTGCCTGTTTTGGGATATTCCCTGTGCACATTCTACCTGCCTCATCAATCTGCATGGAATATCCTCAGTTTTGAGTGCAGTGTGGCTTCAAAGACAGGACATGAGCCTTTGAGGGGAAAAATAACTCCTTTAAAGCACCAGTTTCACTTGGGGGCTGTGCTGGGTGCCAGTTTTTCATTTTCTCCTGATTCTTTTCCCCCCCTGTGATTTAACCCTTCAGCTCTGTCCTTCAGAGCTGTGCATTGGTCACTACTGGCTGCTGAAACTCAGCTAGAACTTGCTTCTTCAAAGCATCTCACCCTTTCCTGAGGTGATATCCCAGATTTTGCTCACAATTCCCTCAGCTTTCCTGTTTTCCAGACCTTTTGGAGGACCAATAGAACCTTCACCTTTCAGCTCTTCAGCAGTTTGAGCTCAGTGCAGTGTAGAGTAAACCCTGTTTGCTGCCATGTTTCTGATTCCCTCTCTAACCAAGGGAGTGCACGTGGCAACACAACAGAAGGTGTTGCTCCTTCCTTGGTGCTTCCTTAGGCTGTTCCTCCTTGTCCCCCACTCTCCATGTGCTGGTCCAGCCCCAGCAGGTCAGGGGTGCACTGGGCAGCCCCAAAACCTGCCCAGCAGAAGGTTCCAGCAAGCCACAATGTCGGAGTTGTTGTTTCTGTGCAAAATACCGGAGTAGGTGCTATGAAATCACTGCAAATCACTGCCAAAACTCTTCATCCTTTCCCCAGGGGTGGGATGGTTTCTGTGCTGGCTGTAATTTCCTTTGTTACTAGCTGTTATTGACAGTTGTGTGCTAAGAACGGGATGGTCTGGCACATCGGTGCACTATCTGCAGGTCCATGGGAATCAGTCCTCATGGAAGAGGTGATTTATTGTTCCCTTAACTAAAGGGCTGTTCAATTGCTGGTGATGCACTTTAACTTCGCTGGGATCAGCAGCTTTACCCCTGCAATTACACAAGGGAGGTCCTGACAGGTAGTTTTCCCCTTTTCAGGTGGGTTTTTTCCCCTTTACAAGTGGATTTTTCCCCTTTTCGAGTGGTTTTTTCCCCCTTTTTCAGGTGGGGTTTTCCCCTTTTTTGTGTGGGTTTTTTCCTGTTTCAAGTGGGTTTTCCCCCTTTTTGAGTGGATATTTTTCCCTTTTTCAGGTGGGTTTTTTCCTGTTTCCAGTGGTTTTTTTACCCTTTTCAGGTGGATTTTTTCTGCTTTTCCAAGTGGATTTTTCCCCTTTTCCAAGTGGATTTTTCCCCTTTTCCAAGTGGATTTTTCCCCTTTTCCAAGTGGGTTTTTCCCCTTTTCCAGTGGATTTTTTTTCCCCTTTTCAGGAGGGTTTTTTTCCCCTTTTCAGGAGGGTTTTTTTCCCCTTTTCAGGGCTTTGGGCTCAGCAGGATGCCTTGTGGCACTTTGTGGCACTTCTGAATACTGTGAATTCCCCTTTGCCACAATTGCTTCTAAAAACTCCTGTTTTGCTGAAAGCAGTTAGACTGAATTGTTCAGATCTGACCACGCTGAAAAGGGTGGTATTTATGTTGACCAAAACAAGCAAGTTTTTAAGTTCTAGTAATGGTGTTGAACATCCCTCCCAAAACCCCACTGAGATCCATATGCATCTTCCGCAGTTAAATGGAATTTCAGTGTGGAGGTTTGGGATAAATCTGTGGCATATTTTCAGTGTAACAATTTTTGTCTCTGTGATTTCTTGTTCAGTGTAACCACAGTGTTTACAACGTGCATTTGCCAATTTCTTAGTTATTTTTAACTCGAGTGTTCAATGTACATAAGCCACCACAATCTAAGTTGATTTTCCTATTATAGACGAATAAGCTATTGCAGTGCAAGGTCTTTTGTGTAGCTGTGACTGCCCAGGTTGGGGCTTGGAGGGGGGAGTAGTGCAGGAAAAGAATGTTTTATTGCTTTAATTTAAATCTAAATAAGTGTCAATGCACCGAGAACTCTTCTGCCGTTCTATGAATGAAGCAGTCAATGATTCCGCGCCGGTTTTGGAGGGTGAAGAAGTTGCTCAAAGCACTCTGCTGTGGTACCACTTGTTGCAGTGCCGGGGAGGTGTTGGCCACCTTCCCTTTTCCACAGGCATTCATGTCCTGGCTCAGAAATCCTTTCCTTGGCTGTGAGTTTGGGTCTCTTACCACTCTGTTGGAGTCTCCTTGCTCATGGCAGTTCCTCTCTCTCCAGTGTTTTTTAAGTGCAATACAAGAGAAGAGGTCCTTGGTAGCCTTTAGCAGCTGGTGCTGCACCTCTGTTCACAGGAGTTATGGGCACAACGAGCTTTTAATGCCCAAACTCAAAAGGTTTATCTGTTTTACTGCTTTTTTTCCTTGGTGACATTGTTTGCTGTTCACAGGGACCTGCTGCCCGCATTGTCAGGTTTTCTTTACTAAATGCTTTTCAGCCAGAAGTTTTGGCACCAGATTTCTGATTGTTGGGTATTTAAAAGCAGCGTGGAAACTCTGAAGCTCGCAAGTGTGTACTTGCAGCACATTCTAGTGCTCTGCAGTGTGAAAATGTGTTTGTAAACTCTGTTTATTGAAATACACAGGGTGTTTATTCCCGAGTGTATTTCCAGTTGAAGTGCCTCTTCTCAGTAACTCAGTGACTTGTTTGCAGCACGTTTACTTCAGCTCTCAGAAAATCCCTCCTCTGCTGGGGGTGTTAATGAGCCAGTCGAGCCTAAACAAAAACCCCTTGGAGCAGCCCTCTCAATCTCTCCTGAATCGACCAGGCTATGGACACTCTGTTACCTGTTTGTTATGGAGCAGGACTGTGGTGGGAAGCACAGCACAGCTTGCCAGGGTCTGCCCCGTCCTTCTGCCTCCAGCCCAGGTCGGACCTGCTCCTCACAAGCCATCCCTGCAGAGGAGAAGTGGCTCTGGAATCAATGGGACTTGAAAGGGAGCAGAAACCAAGTGTCCCAAAACCCACTGGGGTTCTGCCTGCTCACACTCTGCCTCTTCCAGCCTTCATCTTCCAGTCTCCAGCTTCACCTTCCAGGAGAAGAGCTCTCACTAGAGGCCTTCAGTGAAGGTCTTTGCCCATAAGCTGAGTAAGGAATTCCTCGAGTCCTGTGAATCCTCTGCCCCCTACAATGATCAGTCTCAGGACCCCTGAAAGGGAGACAGTGCAAGCAAGAATGAGACCCACAGATTTGGTACAGCTCCAGAAGCACAGCTGACCTTCAGACAGCAGCTCTGGAAATCCTTCTTCATTACCTGTCCACAATGACTGGAATTTTCCTTGCTCCTTTGGTAACAGGCCTGACCCTGCCTGTGACTCCTTGCCAGTTGCTGGGTCCCACATCCCAGCAGCTCCCTGTGCACCTTTCCCTGATGGTTACAGGCAGCTGTGGGGGCTCCAGTCCTGTTTTTGTGTTATTTTACCCCAACCAGGTGTTCTTGCTGCCCACACCTCTGTGGGGACACCCCTCACTTATCACCTGAGCAGGTTCTTCAGGAAGATGCAGCTTCTTGAACCCAGAAATAACCGTGAGAGTCTTCAACTCCTGGAAGACACATCTGAGGAGCAGCGAGGAGATACCTGAAGGCAGCAGGAGCATGTTGTGCCTCTGGCAAAGGTAAAGTCTGGCCCTTTTGGGAAGAGTGATGCCCTCCTGGATCTCCCATCTCCCTTCCCTACTGCCTGGTGTTCCCAGGCTTATTTTTCTTGTTGAGGAAGCCCCCATGTCCCACTCTGCTCCCACCAGTCGCTGCATTGACAAGCAGAAGCTCTTGCTAAACATCACCTGTGTGTTTGCACTATTTAAATAAGGCACGTACTACAAAATTGACCCTATTTTTTTGTGTCCTGCACAAAATGAATTTAATTAAATTGAGCTCATTCTATGATCCCATGGGTTTATTTTTCATTTGTTCTGCATTTTGGGGAAAGCTCTTCAGGAAAGGCCGTTTTCCAGGGGAGCAGCCTGTGAGCCTCCTGTATGTCCTTTCCAGGGAGGGAGGGAGGGAGGGAGGGACTGTCCCTCCCAGGATGTGCCTGCCTTGCACCAGTGTCTGTGGGTGCAAAATCCAGCAGGGGAAAGGCTGTGGATTCACCCCCTGAGCCAGCCTGGTGAGTCCTTGCTGGGTGGTTTTTCAGCCTGTCCCAGTCCCCTCCCCTCTGACATCCAGTTTCCCAGGAGGGCAGCTACCACATCTCTGTCCTGTGGCAGTGCCAGGAGGTTTTGTACCCCTTTTCTAGCTGTTTGGATGTTCTTTTTTTGGAGCAGCCCTGGAGAAGGCAGGGAGTTCACTAGATGGCACCCACTGGCTGTGCATGGCATGGAGCTGGTGCTGGCAGCTCCCTGCAGCATTCCCTCCCTCCAGCCTGGACAGACCACCTGGTCTGTCTGAGGGACAGAATCCCATGGTTGGGCTTTGCTTTTCCTTATTCCCTCTTTGTGGGGACCAACAGGCTCTGCTCTGTGTAGTGAACCAGCCCCACACATCCCAGGGGATGGTTGGAATGGGGAGGATTGGAAGGAACTGGTGTGAGACCCCAGCTCTGGGGAGTGGGGCCACAGGATGAGGGGCTCTTAGATCTTTCCAGAAACCTCTTGTTCCTGGCAGGCTAAAGCAAGCTCTGCCTTTGTGGGTGGGTTTAGTGAGCCCCCAGTGCTGTCCCTCAGAGAGGAGCTGAGCCCTCCCTGCTGCCCACGAGGGCTGGCACTGCCCTGCACAGCCCCACACCCCCTGTGCCTCAGCCCTGGTGCATCAGGCAGGATGGCTCAGGCAGGATTATTTGCACAGTGATTTAGGGGGATGCTGTAAATGCCAGGTCAATGTTTGCAGAGCTTGGGAACAGCTTTACAAGTGGCAGCTATTGTTGGGCTGCTTGGAAATCCATGTTCTCCTCAAAATCAATACCACAAAGAGGAATGAGTGCCTGAGCAAGGAAGTTGCCTTGCTTGGAGTCCTGCTTGCTCCCTGTGCCTATGCATTGGGGTTTATCCCAAATCAGGGCTGGATCTGGGAAGATTTGGGGGCTCCTCCTGTCCTTGGTGGAGGGATGGGCACAGCCTTGCTCCCCCTCTGCTGCCTCCAGCCCCCCTGAGCTTCACTTGGCTCTGTGAGGGGCTTTTCCCCCATGGGGCTGAACTGAACCTTCTCGTAAAACTCTCATTTTTGGCTTTCACATGTTTTTGTTTTGCTTACCCCTTCCCTTGCAGGAGTCCTTGTGCAGCCCTTGGCACTCTGTGGATGCCAGGGCAGAAAGTGGTGCCTTCCCCAGCTGCCTGGAAGAAGCACTTTCTCCTGCCTTTGCAGGATATTTTATTTATCTGCTTGATGACTTTCCCTGGATTTAATGTTCTTTAGGTGCCACTTTTATCTACCTTCTCCCTCCTTCCCCTTAACTTTGTTTGTGTAATCAGTGCCCAGATTAAATATTTACAGTGTTCTCTGCACTGGTGAGCCTCCCAGTTCCCTTCCAGTGCCAATTAAAGATTTACTAGGTGGGCATCAGCACTTCTGCAGTGCCAAACCAGCCCCCCTCGTTAGAGTTTTTAAGTGCTTCGTTATCATAGTTGAGCAGAGCTCACCATAAATTACATTCAACCACCCCAGCAGCTCCTGGCCCATCCCTGCAAGGCTGAGCCCCAGACAGTGGGCTGGGAGGAGGAGGATGGAGGGCAAACATGGAGTTCTGCCTTTCCCAGGATGTTGGGTGGCCTGGGGACATCCCTGGGACAGGAACAGGGTGATCCTGAGCCAGGTCAGGCACTGAGAGGGATCACAGTGGTCAGCCCATGCTCACCCTCTTAGAGCAACTCAGTCCAAATTCAGGAGACTTTCTCATCACTCTGCTTTAATATTTATAATTAACCAGCTTTTTAGATCAATATTTTATTGGGGAGGTTGCTGGGGTGGTTCACCCTTCCAGCACCTTCCCTCGGTGTGAGTGAAGCCCAGGCTGTTGGGAATAGTGAACTTTTTGCTGGTTACCTTTAGTGGAGGAATAAATCTTTAATTCTGGCTGGAAATTTAATAATGAAAATCTACTCTGTGGCCTCAAGACTTGGAGAAAAGGGAGAGGGAGGTGGATGGGGGCAAGGAATTGGGACAAAGGGGCAGGAGCTCAGTGGATGCTGGAGGGATGTGGGAATGAAGGGGAAGGAGCTGGATCCCCACACCACCACAGACACACAACCATTTGGTAGAGCAAGAAATACACAGGATTTCAGAGAATCACAGAATGGTTTGGGCTGGAAGGGACCTTAAAAGTTCATCTCATTCCACATCCTGCCCCAGGACACCTTCCACTAGCCCAGGTTGTTCCAAGCCCCATCCAACCTGGACACTTCCAGGGATGGGGCAGCCACAGTTTCTCTGCCCAACCTGTGCCAGGGCCTGCCCACCCTGACAGGGAAGAATTCCTTCCCAGTATCCAGCCTAAACCTTCCCTCTTTCAGTTTAAAGCCATTTCCAGGGAAAACATTGGACCAGGATGTTGAGAGACCCCACCAGTGCTCAGGCCCTCCTTTAGCACGCTGCCAAACAGGAGGAAAGGCTCTTTTATCCCCCACTTTCCCCTCCTGCTTTTTCTCCCCCTCTCACCAGCCGAGCACTGTCCGGGCCCTGCATTATTTATCTGCTCAGGAACATTTACTGGGATCTGGTGTTTAATAACTGTCACTCCAATCTATCTTTTCTTAATCCCCTCAGATCTGTCGCTGTGGCAATTTTAAATATTTATCAGCACCGTTTGTGTGTTCGCTGGTGAGGTTGCAATTTTCTTGTAATTAAAGATTTACAAGACACTGCTCAAGATTTAGGGAGGATTGGCAGGGATCAAAGCTGTTTGCTATCCACACTAGAAATTCCCAGCTCTCCAGAGGTTTTCCACAGGACCCCAGCAGAGCAGTGACAGCACAGACCTCCCCTTTAGATCTGGGTATTTTTGCTGTTGTTTTTAGCAGTTTTTGATGATTCTCATTGCAGGAGTGGGAGCTTTGCCCCACTCCCTGTCTCCCACATCTTGCTGGAATGGCTGAATCCCTGCCAAAGCCTTGTATTCCTCAGGGTCTCATCCAGCCCTCCCATCATGAGCTGTTCCCCCCACATCCCCATCAGTTCCTGCTATCTCCCAGCTGGGCCCTGGCTTGTTATTCCCTATTATTCCTTCCCCATCCTGCCTTTCCCTGCTCCCAGCAATCTTCCCATTGAGCCTCATTTTCCCACCTGAATCCTTTTCCTGGGGCTGGCTGGGATGATCCAACAGGGGCAGCTCCAAGAGGCTGGAACAGGCAGCAAGAAATAAATAAGCTGCAATTCCCCTTCCCTCACTCCTGCCTTTGCTCCTTCCTTACTTTGGTGATTTTGGGATGCAAAATCCGAGTGGGGAAGGGACTGGAGCCCACTGGAGCTCTGTGCCTCAGTTCCCCCACCTGTAGATCAGCATAAAGGCAGGAGGGGGAGAAGAGCTGAAGCATCTGGAAGGAGCCAAATGCCGTGGAGATTGACAGGTAGATTTTCCTGCAGGTTTTGGAAGCTGCACCTGCTCCATCCTAATGGCATCATGCATATGGATAAATGCTGCTGACATTTCCCAGGGAGGTCGGGGGCTTTAATTTAAATCATTCCTGAGGAAGTGCTGGAGAGAGGGGAGGAGGAGAGGCCTGATTTGATTCTCTAACTAACTAATAAACCCCTGTCAGCTCCTCCCAGAGCCTGGGAGCCTTTGGAGCAGGCAGGGATGGAGCAGCAGGGCTGCAGGAGCCCAGCAGTGCCCACTGATGGGTGCTGGGGACGTGGGATCTTGGCAGGTGCCAAGGGCTCAGGGAGAGAAGGACACAATGATGGAGCCACTCCAAAAATCAGTTTTATTGGGTGCTTAAAATAGAGCCTGGCACGCAATGTTCTCGTTGGCTTTGCTGGGAGAAGCTCAGTTGCATGAGATCCACGATGCTGTTTGTGAGGAGAAAGAGGAGAATGAGGAGGGGGGCAGGAGAAGCAGAAATAAGGACTTTTACTCCTCAAAGTCAAGTTAATAAATAAACTCAAAAATGGAGAAAAAATAAAAGGGAGAAACTAAATCCGAAGAACAGACAAGGAATGGTGGGTTATGGAGGAGAAACCCATACTTGGAGGTGAGATCTGATGGGACAAGTTGGAGGAAAATCATTTTGAAACAAACCTTTGACATCCTGGATGGATAGACATGGCCAGGAGGTGCTGGAAGCCACCCCTGCTCACCCCTCCAGCCCCACTGAGCCCCCCAGGACCCCTCAGGCTCAGCTGGCACAGCCAGGAGGGATGTCTGGGGTCGGTGACAGTCTCTTGGCCTTGAGAAATCTGGGATCCTCTTCTCCAGAGCTTCTCTGAGAGCTCAGGAATGGAAAGTGCCATCCCCTGGTACCCGTAAAGCTGCTCGGTGGTTAATTACTTCTGCTGCTTAAAAAAAATAAAGAGCACAACATGTTGTTTCTATTTTGAGCTGCCCTGTGCTTGCTGTGCCCTTGGGGGGCCGAGCAGAGAGCCCTGGAGCCTGGAGCATCCCGGGTCACCCTCTGCTTCCCTTTTTCCAGAGCATCCCTGGCTCCTGCCACATCCATGTGCTCTGGGCTGGGAGCTGAGACCCTGCACTCACCCCCCCTCAGCACCCAAGGGGCTGCTCCCCCTGGAAGGGAATGGAAAATGCCTAGAGAGCCCCATTCTCCTTGCTTTTCACCCCCAAACTTTGGAGTTTGTGCCCCAAAATATCCCTCGTGCTCCAGCAACGCCTCCTGGGTGGAGAATTCAGGCTCCAAGAACCGAGTTGAGGTCTCTGCAGGAGGAGGGGTCTCCATCCCAGCCCTCTGGATAACAGGGATGGTGCTGGTGATGCTCTGCCTGCAGCTGCTCCACGTTCCCCATCCCACTCTGGGAGCAGGGAATGGTTTATGGAGCATTTCCCCCAGCACGGGGCCTGGGAAAAGCTGGTTGGTGCTTTAATAATAAATAACAACAACAATAAATAGTGGATGAGGCACCTACAGTGCTCTCGGCTGCTGCCCTTGGAGGGAGAGAGGGAATGGGGGGATTCACAGAGGTTATGGGGTGTTTTGGGGGTGATTTGGCCCCTCCTGTCCCATGGGGAGCCTGGGCTGGATCCCCCACACTGGAGGGACCCACTGGGACACAAGTCCTGCAGTGGTGGGTGTCTCCCCCTTCCCAGAGCTCCTCAGGTTGCTCCAGTTTCAAAGGAGATCAAATTAATTGCCCATATCTGGAATTTTAATCTCAGCTTTGCAGGATGAGAGCAGCCAGCTCAGGCTGAACCTTCCCCTCCCCTCCCGGTGATATCTGTGATCAAAGAGGCTGTTTCTCTACACCTACAAAATCACAGCCTTTAAGGGGCTCAGGCCTTGCTATTTTTGGGAATGATGATGTTTTCTGCAGGGAATGGGGTGGGAGATGCTCCCAGGGCTCACCCTTGAGCTGCAGGATTAAATCAGGGCCGTGTTTACACCACGGAAATTTCTCCACAACCATTCCCACACGTTCCAGCACCAGCTTTGCTGAACCACAGGGAATACATTTTGCATTTATGTTCCCAAAAGGCAGAGGGGAAAGGCTGTTCCAGGCCTGGAATCTGCAAACACAGGGAGCTGCTCACCTGAGCGGGGCTCAGATCCGCAGCCAAACATCCAAAGCTCTAATTCAGCCAAGTGTTTCAGCCTGCATTTAACTCCCAGCTCGTGCTCAGAGCCCTGGAGATCTCTCTGGGTCCTGAACATGTGCTGGGGGGGGCTGAAGGGGGACCAGAGAGAGCCATTTCCCCCCAAAATAATCACCCCTTGAAGGCATGGGAGCTGTTTCTGTGCCTGGCTGAGCCGCAGCGTATCCAGCAGGGACCCATCTCGCCTTGGCTGGAAGATGAATGGGAAGTCCAGGTGGTTTTTAACCGTGTCGAGGTTTCCTGGTCCCTTCTGAGCCCTGTGTATGCAGTGGTGGTGTGGGTGCAGCTGGCATCACCCCAGGGCGTGCCAAATCTGCACCCCATCACCCCCCAGGCGTGGCTGGGATGGTTTTCCTTGGCTCTTTCCCGTGGCTCTGGATGCCCCAATGCCCACACTGGGGTTCTTTTGGGGCCACACGGGTGGTAGAATTGTACAGTCATGGAATGTCCTGAGCTGGAAGGGACCCACAAGGATCATCCAGTCCAACTCCTGACCCTGCACAGACACCCCAAAATCCCACCCTGTCCCTGTCCCGTTGTCCAAACCCACCTGCAGCTCTGGCAGCCTTGGGGCTGTGCCCACTGCCCTGGGGAGCCTGGGCAGTGCCCACCACCCTCTGGGGAAAGAACTTTTCCCTGATCCCCATCCTAACCCTGCCCTGGCACAGCCCCAGCCCTTCCCTGGGTCCTGTCACTGTCACCAAAACAGAGACTGGAGCTGGAATTGTGAGGAACCTGCAGCCCCCTGAGGTGTCCCCTCAGTCTCCTCTCCTCTTCTCCACCTGAACAAGCCCAGTGCCCTCCTGTGGTTTCCCCTTGAGACCCTTCACCCTCCTCGTGTCCCTCCTCTGGACTCTCTGTGACAGCTTTAGATGCTTCTGATACACCCAGGAAAGGCACATTTTGTTTGGGGCTGTGGTTAAACCCCCCCCCCAAATCCTCACCTCTGAGCAGGGATTACATTTAGGCGCCAGCAGAGGGATGGATGGCTCTGTCACTGTAACCAGGAGGGGACATTAGGGACAGGGATTTGTGGTAATCATGCCCCTTGGTTTGGCACAACCTGGGGGGTCTGGTGCTGCCCAATATTCCCTTCCATTCAAATTTGAATTATTTATCCTAAAAAGAAGCATCATCGGCCCAGGAGAGCAGGTTTTACCTCCCCCCCAAGGCACAGGGACCCTCCTGCAGAGCCCCCCAGCCCCCAAAAGAGGGATCCCTGCCTCGGAGCCCTCCAGCTGCACACCAGCATTTTACCTTTTTCCCTTATTTTTTATATACAAAACCAGAAAACCAAGAACTTCCTCCCCCCCTTTTCTTCCTATTTTCCCCCTTTTTTTCCCCTTTTTTAACATTATCCACAGAAGTTTACAAAACAGCCTTGAGGTTACATTTGCAGGACACAGAATCCACCCAGCTCTGGCAGGAGGTGCCCAGCCCCACAGAGCTGCCAACTGAGATGTGTCACCATCACCATTCCTGTTTCTTCTGCCCCCAAATCCCCTCCTGTCCCCTCTGCTCCCCCCCCAGCCTGTAGCAATGGCAGGGCAGGGGATGGCACAGGGGGTGGAGAATCTAAATACTCCAAAAACAAAACCCCAAAAAAGAAACCAAACCCCAACATGGATCCCAAAGAGACAGGCCTTGTTTCCTTTTTTTGTGTTGTATTTCCAAACCAGGGGCTGTCCAGCGAGGGTGGTGACACCATGGGGGGTGTCTCATGGTGCCAGGGGGACACAGGGAGGGGTGATCTGCTGATCATCCTTATGGCTCTTCAACCACTCAGGGCATCGTCCCCCTGGGGCTCAGGCCCCTCTGAGCCCTCCTGCGGGTGCTTTTGGGAGCCATGGACAGATCCAGACCCTACACACGGATCCAGACCCTGCCAGGACCACGGAGAGGCTCTGCAATCCCCACGGCCAGCTCTGCTCCTCTCCTCCCACACCACCTCAACGCTCGGTAGAGTCCACGAAATCCCTTTTTGTTTTGCTGCTGTTCAGTTTTGTCATTTAGTTTCGCTTTTTTTTCTTTTCTTTTTTTTTTTTTGGTAAAAAATAAGTTTCTCCCTCCCCACCCCACCCCGTCCCACCCCACACTCAACCCCACCACCCCATGAGCCTTCAGCAGTCTGGGGGTGCTGCTTGGACCTCCACGGCCAGGAGCTGCCCCCCACGCTGCCCCCGAGCCCAGGGCTGGGCCAGGGGGGGATGGATGGGGTAGACCACCTGCACAGCCCGTGCCCCCCGGGGCAGCTCCCCGGGACCCCCGGCACCGAAACGAGCCACGAGCCCGGCGCTGAGGAGCAGGAGGCAGAGCACCAGCGCCGTCACCAGGGTCTCCCGTCCCCCCAGGAGCCCGTGGCCGTGGGCAGCCTCCTTAGTCCTGGCGTTCACACAAGCCACCTTGGCCCGCGAGTCTACAAAGGCCACGTGGAGACACGCCCAGTACTCCGTGTCCTGGCGCAGCCGCGTGATGTTGTAGGTGTGGGTGCCCGTGGGCAGCCGTGCCACGCCGGGCGCGCCCGCGCCGGAGCTCGGCGAGAAGCTGGACCAGGTGAGGTTGGAGGAGACGGTGTTGAGGCGCGGCTTCCAGGCGAGCAGGATGTGGTAGGGCTGGACGTCGGCCACCACCAGCTCCAAGCCATCCTCGCCCAGCGGGAAGGAGTGGTTGACCAGCACGCGGACGCTCTTGGTGTCGGCCCCCAGCAGGTTGTGGGCCACGCAGGTGTAGAGCCCGGCCTCGCCCGCCGCGATCCCGCGGATCTCCAGCGTCCCCTCCGAGTGCACCTTGTAGCGCCCGGCGCCCGCGAACGGCACCAGCTTCGCCCCCGACGGCGTCACCCAGTAGATCTCCGGGTCCGGCTCCGCCAGCGCCCGGCAGTGCAAGGACACGTCGTCCCCATCGGCCACCTCCAGGCGCGACGGGAAGCTCTTGGCGGAGATGAGGGGCAGGCACTGGTCCGTCATCTCCCGGAAGGGCACGTCGCGGATGTGCCTCCTCTTGAGGTCGGGGGGCTCGGCGCAGAGCGTGGACTGCGGCTCGATGAAGCGGATGTGGGTCTCGGTGCTGTTGACCCAGCGGATGACGCAGTCGCAGCGGATGGGGTTGCTGTGGATGCTGATCTCCTGCA
Source organism: Xenops minutus (assembly GCA_035221455.1). NCBI lineage: Eukaryota > Metazoa > Chordata > Aves > Passeriformes > Furnariidae > Xenops > Xenops minutus. The sequence goes on along the minus strand of JAWWEE010000069.1, from coordinate 3,287,747 downwards.
GGTTGGGCAGCGACTCCACCGTCTGCTTATGCAAGGCACTTAGGGCGTTGTTGTTGAGCATGAGGGTCTCCAGCTGGGGCAGGTGGTGGAAGGCGTTGGGGTGGATGAAGGACAGCTTGGGGTTGTTGGTCACGTCCAGCTTGGTCAGCTCGGGCAGGTTGATCAGGGCGAACTGGTCTATGGACACCAGCTCCTCCATGTTGTTGAGCCCCAGCTCTTTGAGGTGCAGCATGTTGGTGAAGTCGCTCTGCTTGACCCTCTGCAGCGGGTTTTTGTTCAGATCCAGGAATTTGAGGCCGGGCACCTGCTGCAGGGCCCGCTTGGGGACATCTGCCAGCTTGTTGTCATAGAAGGAGAGGCTCTCCAGGCTCCGCAGCCCCTCCAGGGCGTAGTCCGAGATCTCCCGCAGGTTCATCCCGGCCAGCACCAAACTCCGCAGGTTCGACAGGGGCCTGAAATTCATATCCAGGATGGCATCCACCCTGTTGCCTCCGATCATGAGGATCTCCAGGCTGGGGAGCATCTGGAACCAGCGGCTGTCGACGGTCCTCAGCAGGTTGGAGTTGAGGTGGAGGCGCAGGAGGCTGCCGAGGCCGGAGAAGGCGCGGGGAGCGATCCTGCGGAGCTGGTTGTGGTTCAGGTACAGCTCCTGCAGGTTGCCCAGCCCTGGGAAGCTGCTGTCGGGCAGCTCGGAGAGCTGGTTCTCCTCCAGGTGCAGGCTGAGCAGCTGGGGCATGTCCTTCAGCCCGAAGTCCCAGACATCAGAGAAGCTGTTCTGTGACAGGTCCAGCTCCGAGAGGTTTCGGAGATAGTCCAGCTCGCTCTGCTCCAGCCTGGCGATGTTGTTGCTCTGCAGGAGCAGGGTCTGGGTGCCCTCGGGCAGGTCCTCGGGCACGGAGGAGATGAAGAGGTCATTGCAGTCCACTGTGGCCGCCTCCCGGTACACGGAGCGGGGCGTGTACCAGGGCCGGATCTGGCACACGCACTGAGCAGGGCACTTCACCTTCCAGGGCACCGTGGGGATGGCGGTGGCGGCCACCACGCAGAGCAGGAGGGAGCTGGTCTGGAGGCAGCTCATCTTGGGCTGGTGGGAGCAGCTTCTCCCAGGCAGGAAAGGCTCACAGGGCACGGCCGGGTGGGAGCGGCATCCACGGGAGGAGATGCTCCATGGGAGCCCCCAGAACCATCAGCTCCTGCTACCGGCTGGCCCCAAAACCCCAGAGCACAGAACACCAGGGCTGGCACCTCAGTCAGAGCTTCGCCTCTTCTTCCTGCCCAAGTGATTCATTTCTGCATCTTTTGGGCTCCTCCTCAAGGTCATTCCTGAAAGACAACAAGGTGTGTTAGAGGAGAACTCGTGGTGAACAAGTATCAGGGAGAATAAACAGGCTGGAGAGGCAAAGACCTGAGTATGAGACTCCCACACCCTGCCCGGGACCCCCACCCTCAAAAGAGCCCAACATATCCTTTTAGTCCATTTTGTTTCCATAGCATTAACTGTGCCCTCCCACCCCAGAGGATCTGAGTGCAATCAGCCCAGGCATGCTCTGCCCAGGACCACCAGCAGCCCCTGGACCAGTGGCCACTCCCTGAGCAGAGCCAGAGCTGTGGCTGCTGCGAAGAGAAAGTCTCCATGGGGGAAGTTTTCCCTCCAGGCTCTGTTTCCTACCTGTTCTCCTCCCCAGCACCAAGTGCCCACATCCAGGAGCTCCAGCCCTATTTGCAGACCCCAGTGTGTTATCCCTTGGTGGATTTATCCAGAAATATCCCCCAGGCACAGCCCTGTTCGCCAGCATCTGTAGCAGAAGCCCTGCAGCAGCACAGGGACCAACCCAGAGCTTGGTTTGGGAAAAAATTAACCCGGATCCACCTCATCCCTTGTATTTCTACACTGGCACGGCAGTAATCACACCCACTTCCACTCAAATTTGGGATTAAAGTAGGCAGTACTGGGGGGCTGGTGGTCCAGGGACCTGTTGCTCAGTGGAAAGCCAAGTTTTTTGGGAAAGAGCAGCCCCTGCACCCACAGAAAATGCTGCAGCACCCAGAGCAAACACACAAACCTTCCCCCAGCTCCTTTTAAAGCACTGGCCCGAGCTGGAAAATATTTCCTGGGAGCAGCAAACCCTGAATGGGCTAATTGGAAGCTCCTGAGGGAATGTAAAAGCTCCTTAACCCCCTCTGTGCTGGGTGAAACCCCAGCTTTGCCCCCTTCCCAGGGAAGAGGGTTGGGGTTCCTCACTGGGGTGGACAGTGAGGGGCTGGGGTGGGTTTGAGCCCCCCAGCCCCTCCTGCCCCTCTCCCCATCCAGCCACGGGGTTCAGAGGAGCTGGATCCAGCCCCCAGCCCACCTTTGATTCCTTGCTTTGCTCCAGCCCTCCTGCCCCACACTGACACCAATCAAACCGAGCCCCAAAGCCTCTCCCGCTTAAAAGACTCTCACGCAGCAGGAGGAGCACTAAAAAGCCGTCAGAGTGGGAAAAGAAAGTTTCTTCCCCAGCAGCTGTTTTATCACCACGTTGTTCTCCCTGCAAAGGGCTTCCAACCAAAGTTTATTCAGCATCGACTCACCCCAGCCTTGCTCCAGAATTGATCCCTCACGCTTCCCTCCCTTCCTGCTGTGAGGGCATTGGCTTTTAAACCAGCTGCTGGAGCAACAGCATGAAAGGAGAGGACTGATCTATTGATTTGTGCCTCCTTCTGATGGACTCACAGCTTTCTTTCTAAGTGCACAGACACTTCAGTGACTACGAAACTCTCTGGCCATTAAAATATCACAGAACCTTTTCTCCTTAAAGAAAAACAATATGGAGGAATGGGATTCTTTTATTTATTTGCTCAAGGCTGTGAAGAAGAACCCAGAAAAAGCACCTTGTTCCAAACCCCATTTTCTAAGGAAGATCCCCCAGCTCTGCTGGTTTGTGTCTGTAACTGGGTTTTATCCCTTTTTCCCAGCACAGGGCAGGGTGGCAGCACTGATGGCTGTGGAAAGTCTGGGATACAGGATGATGCCGTAACAGCCCAGGTGTTTGTATGAGTCACAGGATCAGAGCTTGCAGAAAAATGGCATTTTTGTGGAAAATCTGGGGGCTAAACCTCATATTTCCTGATTTCAAATGACATGGAGCGAACTGGAGAGGGAGAGCTCTGTCAGCGTGGGGTCCCTGCTGTGGAGAACAAACCAGAGACACCCTGGGAGCTGCTCCCTGAATTCCTGGGGGCTGTACAGAGACAGGGATGGAGAGGGCAGGAGCCTGCTGGTTGGTTTCTATCCATTATCCAGCAAAGCCAGGCTCATTATTTCCTAATTAGGCTCTGGAGCAGCCTGCAGGTAACGTGCAAACTCATTTAGCCTCTTGTTGTGCTGCTCCAGAGATGGATGTGGGGATGGAGCAGGTGCTCCTGCAGCTCCACAGCCACGGTTTTCATTCCATTGGTTTGCCATTTGGGTTCAAAAGCCCCTTCCCGTGGAGCTGCATCCCCATGCCAAGGCTTAGGGATGGGGGTCCTGGGAGAGAGCTGGACCTTGAGGGGCTCACACAGGGAATCAGGGACTCATGGAATGGTTTGGGTTGGAGGGGATCTTAGGGCTCATCTCATTCCGTGGGCAGGGACACCTCCCACTAGACCATGTTGCTCCAAGCCCTGCCCAACCCGGACTGGGACATTCCAGGGATGGGGCAGCCACAATCCACGTGGATCCATTCCCTGTGTGTGACTCTGCAGTGATTCCTGTGCACACCCCCGACCCCCCCCCCAAAATCCCACCCTCCCCATCCACCCCCGCCTCCCCCCAGCAGCAGCAGCGAAGCACCAGCTGTGCCTCAAATCCCCTTTTTTTCCCCCCAAACCAGCCGGGAGCAGGACAGGGAAGTGGAGGGAGCCGGGATTGAGACTAATGAATAGAGAGCTGAGGCTGGAGCTGCGGTTCGGGGTTAAGTGGTGCCTCCCAGGGAGCCCAGATCCCATCTCCTCTCCAAGACAGATGGATTCGATTTGCCAGCACTGGGAAACCACTGCCCGGCACTAACAGGAGCCTTGGGGAAAGCAGGCAGGGAAAGGGGACAGCGGGAGGAGCGGGGTCGTGGCTGCAGGGAGGTCAGTGGGGTCAGAGAGGGGGGACCAGGACCCTTCCGAGGCCGCGGGTCCCACATTCCCCGCCGGCTCCAGCAGCTCCCGGCTGCTATTCCCGGCTCTTCCCCGGCGTGGGCTGCGGCACGACGGCACTGACAGCAGGGAGCCGGGGACGCTTCTGCTCCCAGATTGGTTTTCGCTAAAAATGCAGAGCCAAGAGGCTGAAACATTTGCTGCATGGAAGTGGAAAACACCCCGGTTTCCTTCTCCCCACCCCCCCACACCAGGGATGCCACGTCTCTTCCATAATTTCCCAGTGTTTACCGATTCCCTCAGCTCCCTATGGCATTTCCAAGGCTTCTGCCTCCAAGGCTGGATTTCCCCCAGGGACAAATGTCCATCTCCCCTTCTGCACAGCAAAGAAGCTGGAGCCCTGGTTTGCCTTTGGAAAGGATTTTATCCCCAAGGAAATGAAACACAAAGTGCCAGGGCCAGGCAGGGGGGTGTGGTACCAGCCTGAACTGGTCACAAGCCCATGACATTGTCCATGGTGACTCTTGCTGATGATGCTCAAGGCATCTCTTTCCATCCCAGGAGTGCTCAGGGGTGGAGAGGGGGACACAGAAGGTGATATGGAAGGAAAAGGAATGAACAGGAATGAAAGTGCCACAGGAGGTAGAGAAGGAGGATCAGAGGTGAAAATGAGAAGGAAAGGGTCAGAGACCATGAGAGAACGGGGCCAGGAGAGGGGGAGCACAGGGGAGTTGGGGTGTGCAGGGCTGGGGTGATGGAGCCGCAGGGAAGGGAACAGAAACCCAGGGAAAGGGGAAAAAAATAGAAAAGCAATGAGAATGAGAATTGATGAGGCACAGAGAAGGGAAGAGTCTTTTCATCAGCAAGTTTGCTAGATGAAGCCAGGAGATAAATCACCCAGGGAAGGAGCCTTGGTCTGCACTCGCACCGGCTGCCTCTCTCCCTCTGTCATCTGTCTAATAGCCTGGATTCGGGAGATAAATGGCTGCAGCTGAGTCTGGGAAGGGCAGGAGAGCCCTTCCTTCTCCCTTCCCACAGCCACAGGAGCCCGATGCTCCCCCTGGCACTGCCAGGAGGGGGGTGATGGCACCTGTCCCCACATTGGCACGGGGACGAGCTCCCTGGTGCAGGGCCATGCTCTGCAGGCAGAGCTCTCTGCAGTGCCATCCCCCAGGGATGGCATCTCCCGGGGCCCTGTGCTCCTGCCAAGCCCCTGTGTGTTCTGGGTGACTGCTTTAAGCAAGCAGAGCTCCGAGCCTGCGACACGGCCAGGGCTCTGATGAGAGCACTGAGGAACATTCCTGTCCCCTCCTGGCACAGACACATCAGAGGTGGCAGGTGGATGTTGTGGGAAAACCCTCCCTCGATGCCATTTGCTTTTCCAATGCACAGCCATCCCATGGGAATGTGGTGCTGGGAGCCACAGGAGCCAGCCCTAGTCCTGCCTGGGGCAGAAGGAGGGGAATCATGGAATCCCAGGATGGTCTGGCTTGGAAAGGACTTTAAAGCCCATCTCATTCCACCCCATGCCCCGGGACACCTTCCACTAGCCCAGGTTACTCCAAGTCCAACCTGGCCTTGGACACTTCCAGGGCTGTGGCAGCCACAGCTCCTCTGGGCACCCTGTGCCAGGGCCTGCCCACCCTCCCAGGGAACGATTCCTTCCCAATCTCCCACCTAAATCCACCCTCTTTCCGCCGCTAAAAGGGGGCTGGGATGTCTCAGCAGCCCATCCTCCCAGCAAACATCTTCAAAGCCCTGGGGTGGAGAAGCAGCTGCTTTTCCCGAGCGAATCTCCCGACACAAACCCCGGCCAGGGAGTTTGCTGCCACGTCAGAAACCAAACAGGTAAAGGAATAAAAGAAAGGCCCCGAATCTCCCCAGATAAAGCAGCAGCCGCCCCCCCTGCCCAGCCCCAGCATCCCCCCTCATCTGTATGCTCCGGCACAGCCGCGCCAGCCGCGGGTGAGCTCCATGGCAACACCGTGGGCTTTAAACACAGGAGTTTGTGCTGCCATCGCAAACAGCATTAGGCAATTTAATTAAGCAGCTGGCAAAAGGAAAAACTTTGTCTGTTTGAGGCGTTTTATTAAATTCGGGTGTATTATGGTGCTCTGCACATGGTCGAGGGATGGGAGGATGTTCCTGCTTTCCAGTGGCTTCACCCCCTGGCTAAAGCACCCCCCGGGTGATGGGGTGCTGTGGGACAGGGGGGTCCCACACAGGTCCCTGTATCCCACCTTGTGCAGCCACGGGGGCAAAGCCATGCTGGGGCCTCCAGCTGGAATTCTAGGATGTTACCCCCAGGAAAACATTTACACAAGATGGGGAACACCTGGCAAACTCCTTAGCAAGGTTTGTTGTAGTTTTTGCTCTGGAAAGGCAATGTCTTTTCCCCACCCCAGGAATTTGAAGATGTTTGCTGGGAGGATGAGCTGCTGAGGCATTCCAGACTCCTCTTGCCAGTGGAAGGAGGGTGAGTTTAGAGGGGATACTGAGGAGGAATTGTTCCCTGGGAGGGTGGGCAGGCCCTGGCACAGGGTGCCCAGAGAAGC
>JAWWEE010000069.1:3233686-3262922 GCA_035221455.1 Xenops minutus | reverse complement strand
CAGGTTGCTCCAAGCCCTGTCCAACCTGGCCTTGGACACTTCCAGGGATGGGGCAGCCACAGCTTCTCTGGGCAACCCATGCCAGGGCCTGCCCACCCCCACAAGGAACAATTTCTCCCTCATACCCAATCTAAACATTCTCTCTTCCACTTTAAAGCCACCTTGCCCAAACTGACCCAAAAGCAGGGTGAGACCTGCTGGCAGCTGAACTTCACCCACAGAAATGGCTGTGTTTTTGTGTGGCCAAGAAGGGGGAGAAGGGGACCCCCACCCTCCCTGCCCCCAGGGAGCCCCACTGGAGAGGACGGGGTTGTCACTGTCCTACCTCACCAGGGAGCAGTGGATGGGTGTTGGGAGGAGCTGCTGCCCGTGCAACCTTGGTGTGTTTTCCAGCTGCTCCCTACTGGCTGGATGAACCCGAAAACCTCATCCTGGCCCCCGGCGAGGACGGGCGGCTCGTGTGCCGTGCCAATGGCAACCCCAAGCCCACCATCCAGTGGCTGGTGAACGGAGAGCCCATCGAAGGTGAGAGCGGGGTCTGGGCCTCCCCTACAGCAAACCTGGCTGAGGAAAGTGTGGCTGAGCATGAGGCAGAGCTGCTGTCGGGGTGCCAGGCACTGCTGGGGGCTCTGGCAACTCACATGTGTCTTTACTGCTGATTTAGGGCAGTTTCTGATGATTTAGGGTCTTCACTGCTAGTTTATGGTTGTTTCTGCTAGCTTAGAATATTTGCTGCTAGTTTAGGGCGGTGTCTGATGATTTGGGGTCTTTACTGCTAGTTTAGGGTCTTTACTGCTAGTTCAGAGTATTTAGTGGTAGTTTGTGGCAGTTTCTGCCAGTTTAGGGTCTTCGCTGCCAGTTTAGGGTCTTCGCTGCCAGTTTAGGGTCTTCGCTGCCAGTTTAGGGTCTTCACTGCTAGTCTAGGTTAGTGTCTGAGATGGTGCCAGTTGAACCATGGGCTCACTTCAGGCTGGGGAGGTCACGTCCCATCATCTGCTTTTATCTGGAGCCGAGATGGAAAGAAGTGCAATGACGCTTGTGTGGAGGACTTGAACTTAATGAGTTTAATGAGTGCTCTCTCGTTTGGAAGCCTCTGCCCCCAACCCGAGCCGGGAGGTGGCTGGAGACACCATCGTGTTCCGGGACACGCAGATCGGCAGCAGCGCCGTGTACCAGTGCAACGCGTCCAACGAGCACGGCTACCTGCTGGCCAACGCCTTCGTCAGCGTGCTGGGTGAGCCCTGGGGGGACAACCCCCTGCAGCCCTCTCTTCAGACAAGCCAGGGCTGCTGTGGGTTGGAAGGGATCTTAAAGATCAGGTAGTTCCAACCCGCTGCCCACTAGACCAGGTTGCTCCAAGCCCCGTCCAACATGGCCTTGGACACTTCCAGGGATGGGGCAGCCACAGCTTCTCTGGGCAGCCTGGGCCTCATCACCCTCACAGGGAAGAATTTCATGCTGGTATCTAATCTAAATCTCTCCTCTGTCAGTTTAAAACCATTCCCCCTTGTCCTCTCACCATCTGCCCATGTAAATATTCTCCCTCTTTTTATAAGTCCCCTTTCCCCTGCTGAAGTTCTATATTTGCTTTCCTCTGTGTCATTAGTACTCCAAAAAGGCTCCTGTCCTCTGCAACTGGGCTTTGGAGCAGAAATCCATTGCCCTGGACCTGCCAAGCCAAGCAAGGCTGAGGGAGTCCTAAGACAAGAGCTGAGTCATGTAGCCAGGCTGGAAAGGGAGAGGGAGGGACTGGAGAAGCTCTGCTGGATTTTAAAAGTGCCAGGGGACAAAAGAAACATGAAAGAGGGATGGAAAGACTGGAAAGGAGCAGCAGAACCCAGGCACTGGTTTCTTCTCCTCCTGCATGGCTGTGGTTGGTGCTGTTTGCAGATGTGCCCCCACGGATTCTGGCCCCTCGCAACCAGCTCATCAGGGTGATCCAGAACAACAGGACCCGGCTCGACTGCCCCTTCTTCGGCTCTCCCATCCCCACCCTGCGATGGTAAGAGCTGCAGCAGGTCCCCTGCCACGCTGAGGGCTGGGAAAGTGGGGGTGGTCCTGCTCTTTCTTCCCTTACAACAGCACTTTGTGGTGTTGTGAGGTTCAAGAATGGCCAGGGCAACACGCTGGATGGAGGGAACTACAAGGCACACGAGAATGGGAGCTTGGAGATGTTCATGGCTCGGAAGGAGGACCAGGGCATCTACACCTGCGTTGCCACCAACATCCTGGGGAAAGCAGAGGCCCAGGTTCGCCTGGAGGTCAAAGGTAGGGCCATGAAGGGCTCTGGGTCAAAAGGGTCTCTTGGATCTTCTGAAACTTGCAGCAGGAATAACAATTTTGGTCAAGGGGGGCTGGTCGTGCCCCCCAGTCTGTGAATGGGACAGGCACCGTGATTCAGAGCTGGAATCCTGAGAATGGTACACATTCCTTTTTAATGCTGATAAAACCCCAAGGCTGTGGATACACTGGAGCTGCAGAAGGGCTTGGTGTGGGCTTTGAGGTGCCATCAGCAGCACAAACAGAAAAACAAAGTGTTCCTCAGGGTGAACTGAGGACAAGAAAACATTTCCTGAATTGTTTCTGCCAGGGCTTTCCCTGTTCAGCAGATCTGACTGCTGACTCAGAAAGCTGAGGGGTTTTAAAGGTTCAGCATAAACTAATGGCTTGTTAAATTAATTTAGTTGTATCATAGACCACCCATCCATCAAGCTGGACAAACACAACATATGTGTGTCCCTTCCAAGTAACACCAATCCCCACTGAGCTCCTGAGCCAAGAGCCAGGAGTTTGGAGCCTAACACTGCCTTTGTGACCTGGTGCAGACCCAACGAGGATCGTGAGGGGGCCCGAGGACCAGGTGGTGAAGAGGGGCACCATGCCTCGCCTCCACTGCCGCGTCAAGCACGACCCCACGCTGAGGCTCACGGTCACCTGGCTGAAGGACGATGCCCCCCTGTACCTGGGAAACAGGTCTGTGCCTAAAAGTTCCATGGATTTTCTCTCCCAGGGTTGGTGGACTTCCTACAGAGCGTTTCAGGGGTAATATGGATAAATATTGAGTTCCCATCTAGGCGGGTTTGATGTTCTTGATGCTTTTAATTTACCAGCTCCTTCCAACAGACACTGCTTAGTAATTGCAACTGATTTATCAGTAAATCAGGACTTTGCTGTAGGTTTTATTTAAGGATATTTTAGGACATCTTGATAAACTGAGCGAGTTAATAACAACCTGCTTCAAAATTAATATTTATCTGCTGTGACTGGTGCAGCTTTAATTTCCTTTCCATAGATCTGATCCCAGGGCAGGAGCCTGAGCTTGGCTGTTCCCCTCAATGTGTGATTATTCCCCAGACACACACCAGGGCTCATGTGCTGATTCCTTAGGAAATGAGCTTTCCCAGAATAACTCAACACATCCTTAGCTGATAAAATCTTGAGACCAGACACATTCTCCTCTTCTGGCTGGGCTTTGAGCTGTATTTTGGCAGAGAACAGCCAGCCCTCGATCCTGCTACCTGGAACAGTTGTGTGATTATGGTTTTCTTGAAGGATGAAGAAAGAAGATGATGGTCTGACGATATTTGGCGTGGCTGAGAGGGACCAAGGGGATTACACGTGCGTGGCCAGCACAGAGCTGGACAAGGACTCGGCCAAGGCTTATCTCACGGTTCTCGGTAAAGCTGCCCCCACCCCACACTTGAGGGCTGGATTTTTAATAGAACAGACCCACTTCAAGGTCAGGCTGAAAGGTCCGTGCTCTCCAAATTGTCCTCTGGATGCTCAGGGACATGGTGGCAGAGCAGTTGTTCCCTTGCAGGGCTTGGCAAGGACATGCTGCCTCATCTCAGGCACCGGCACTGAGCTGAAGTTGAAAAAACTTGTGTTTGAGAGCAAGAAAATAGAAGAGTAGTTATTGCATGTGGCCAGAAATATCTCCATGTGGATGTTGAAGCTCTGGGAGAACAGTCTTAAATTTGGCAGTGAATTAAGGGGGTGTTGAGCAGTGTTGGGAACTGGAGGTGACGCAGGTGGCCCTGGCCCTGCATGTCCCCTCTGCAGCACAGGGAGGGACAGGCTAAGCCCATTCCCTGGCTGTGCTCACTGTGAGATTTCCTTGGAAAACAGAGATTCATCATCCCCTGCCCTTGGCCACCTCTGATTCCCGGGAATGCCACTGCTATTGCAGGGCCCTCCAACAGCTGGAGTGTCACGTGAATCCCAGATCCCTAATAATTCCACTGGGCTTGATTTATATCCCTTCCTCTCCCCCTAATAGCTCATTAACTCCATATCAGGCTGATGTTTCCCCTTGGCTGTGTATTCCAAACACGAACAAAGCTGTGAGGGCATGGCTGGAGGTCCCTGGGGGGAAGGATGTACCTGCTCTGCTGCCCAGGCAGGATTGATTCCTTCCAAAATCTGTAACTCCATGTGTAACTTTATATTTGCCAGGTGCTCCTTTGGCCATCCAAGCTTAATGACTAAACTAACCCCGTTAACAACCACTGTCTTACCTTGCAGCCGTCCCTGCTAACCGTTTGAGAGACTTACCTAAAGGTAATCAGCACTAATTCGTTGCCTTTGTTTTATTTTCTGAGCTGATTTTGGTTTGCCTTGCCAGTAACACCAGCAGAGAAGTGTAGCAGCTGAAAAACCTGGGAGCTGATGCTTCCAAGTCCTCTCCAAGTTGTCCTTCAAAACCCAGCCAGATGGCCGTGGGTGGAAAGGTCCCGTGCCACATTTTCTGTCCCTAAGTGCCAAATCCTGAGTGCAAGAATCACTTCAGCTGTACTTGAAAAAGAAAAGCCCTGCTGGGAGAAAAAAGTCCTGTTGAATCCCTTGGCCTTTACCTGGAAAGGATTTATTCCTGTTGTTGCATGAGCTGGTTCTTGTGACCAGACAAAGGAACCAGAATTGTGCCCGGGGAATTTCCAACAGGTCCATGTTTCCACTGAGCTTTTATGTCCTTTCTCTCCTATTTGTTTGCATCTCTGTTTTGGACAAATATCAGGTCAGATATCCCCCTGCTGAGCCACTGCCTGGTGGTTCCTCCACCAGTGGTGCAGGGACAGGGAGGGTTTCAAGGCAAGGGTTGGTCCACCAGGAGCTGCAGGGCATGGGTTGTGCCCCAGAGCACGTGTCCTCCCCCGGGTCTGGGTGAAGACAGCCAGGGAGCAGTGGTGGGAACTGGGACTGCCAGCTCCTGGGACAATCCCAACCTCATTTGTGTCATTGCTTGGCCAACAGAACGGCCCGACCGGCCCCGTGACCTGGAGCTGACGGACCTGGCGGAGCGGAGCGTGCGGCTCACGTGGATCCCTGGCGATGACAACAACAGCCCCATCACAGGTGTGTCCCCAGACCCCCCTGCCCCTCTGCACAGAGCGGGGAAAAACACCCCCATTGCGAGCCCAGCCCTTCACCCACTCCCCCCTCTCCCCCAGACTACATCGTGCAGTTTGAGGAGGATCGTTTCCAGCCGGGAATGTGGCACAACCACTCCAGGTACCCCGGGAGCGTCAACTCGGCCGTCCTGAGCCTCTCTCCTTATGTCAACTACCAGTTCCGGGTGATTGCAGTGAACGACGTGGGCAGCAGCGTGCCCAGCGTGCCCTCGGAGCGCTACCAGACCAACGGGGCACGTGAGTACCCCCCAGCACTGCCCTCCCTGTGCCCTCGTGGGCTGTGACCCCAGGAACAGGGTTGGGGCATTCCTTAGGGAGAGGTTCTTTAGAGAGGCAGGGATTGGGCATTGGAAGGGGCTGCCCAGGGAGGTGGGGGAGTCACCGTGCCGAGGGGTGTCCGAGAAGAGACTGGATGTGGCACTGAGTGCCGTGGTCTGGTTGGCAAAATGTTGACCAAGGTGTTGGTCAAAGGTTGGACTTGATGATCTCAGAGGTCCTTTCCAACCCGGCTGATTCTGTGGCTGGGGTGTGATTTTCTGTATCAAATCCCCGAGCCCGTGGCTGATGAAATGCAGAGCAGGAAAACTCAAATGGAAGGAGTGGTGCCAAGGTCACTCCAAGTAGAATCTGTTGAAGGAAAACCCTGGTTTCACAAGAGGAGCTTTCTAAAGGAAGTTTTTCATCCTTTCGGACCACAGGAAGCTCAGGAGCCTGTTGGAAAATTAGACTCAAGTGTAAACAAACGACTGGCAAAAGGCATTTTGTCCCAAAACTGCCATTCTTTGGCCACTGTCAAAGCTGACCAGGAGCCCAGATCGATGCTGAGAGGGTGGGCAGGCCCTGGCACAGGGTGCCCAAAGAAACTCTGGCTGCCCCATCCCTGGAAGTGTCCAAGGCCAGGTTGGATGGGCTTGGAGCAACCTGGGCTAGTGGGAGGTGTCCCTGCCCATGGCAGGGTTGGCACTGGGTGATCTTTCAGGTCCCTTCAGACCTGTGATACAGAAGTAAACACGCTCCAATCCTTGGGAAAACTCACCCAGGGAATTCACAGGAAGCTCCCTAGTTCTGCTGTCCTTCTTAATTTACCCATTGCCAGAGATTTCTGCAGGGTCTGCTGGCATCTAGTGTTGGCTGCCGACATTGCCCGTCGTCGCTCAGGTTTCAAAGTGACAGACTCGGCTCCAGGGGCTGCCTCTCAATGGCTGTCTTTCAAAGATTTAGGACATTTGGGGGGGAAAAAAAAAAGCCTCCTAAATAAGTGGCCTGGTTTTCAAGAGTACTGAGAGTCTCATGTTCCATTAACCTGAATGGGAACTTCTGGAAAAATCAGGCCATTAACTTCTGTCTTGGAAGTACTTCTGGCTTGCACAGTAAAAGGGTTTTTAACCACTCAGATGGTCAGTTTTCAACATTATAAAATGCCTTTTTTTTTTTTAATTTTATTTTGACAATGTGAATTTCAGGTCCTGAAATCAACCCAACGGGAGTTCAAGGTGCAGGGACCCAAAAAAACAACATGGAGATAACCTGGACGGTGAGTTCTTCTCTGATGCCTTTTGGCCCTGGAGGGACAGGACCTGGGGAATGGCTCCCCACTGCCAGAGAGCTGGTTAGATGGGAGAGTGGAAGGAATTCTTTATTGTGAGGGTGGGCAGGCCCTGGCAAAGGTTCCCAGAGAAGCTGTGGCTGCCCCTGGATCCCTGGAAGTGTCCAAGGCCAAGTTGAAAGGGGCTTGGAGCAACCTGGGCTGGTGGAAGGTGTCCCTGCCCATGGCAGGGGGTGGGATGAGGTGATATTTAAGTACCTCCCCAACTCAGGCCATTCTCTGATGATTCTATTATGAAATAAAAAGCAGAAGACACAAGAGAGGCCACTGATAGTGCCTAGAAGAAGGTTTGTGATTAAAAAAACAAACTTGCAATGATGTAAAACCAATAAAAGGTGTTTGCTAGCAGAAGTTAGGGAGGGTCTTCACAGTTCCTTACGTAGTACGGAGGATTTACAGAGCAGCTCTTGCTTTGCTGTTTGTACCAGCAGGTGTCATCCACAAGTAAGGCATGAGCTGTCAGGAGGACTGAAATTGCAGTGGGAATATAGACTGGAATACGAGGATAATATATATGAAATATATATTGTATGTAGTCTATATTGTGTACATATTTGATTTATTACATATAATATTTTATATATATATATGTATGTATCAGCAACCTGGTCTTGTGGAAGGTGTTTCTTGCCCATAGCAATGGGTAAAAGTGGATGAGCCTTAAGGTCCCTTCCAACCCAAAGCATTCCAGGATTTTCTGATTCTAGGAATATGAGGTTCTTGGTCCTGCCTTGGCTCCAGAGGGCAGGAACCAGGTTTGTCTCTCCCTGGGAACAGAAGCGTTGACCTCCTTTGAGACTTGCTGATGGAACACGAAATAAGACCCAGCTGCTGAGCAGAACCTTTTGGAGCTCCTTGGAGAGAAATACAGTTCTTTTTTTTCTCCTTCTCACTTTCTCTCTCTGTTTTGGTCCATGAAGCCCCTGAATGCAACTCAAGCTTATGGGCCCAACCTCAGGTACATCGTGAGGTGGAGGCGGCGGGACCCCCGGGGCAGCTGGTACAACGAGACGGTGAAGACCCCCCGGCACGTGGTGTGGAACACCCCCATCTACGTCCCCTACGAGATCAAAGTGCAGGCTGAGAATGACTTTGGCAGAGCCCCCGAGCCCGACACCTACATTGGATACTCTGGGGAGGACTGTGAGTACCAGGGGCCAGGAGTGCCCAGGGCAGGAGCCCACCTGGCTCAGTGGGTTGGCACCTGTGCCCGGGGCACGGTCGCAGCTTGATTTGGCACAAAAATCCAGTGCCAGGTTGGACGGGGCTTGGAGCAACCTGGTCTGATGGAAAGTGTCCCTGCCCATGGCACGGTGAGCTTCAAGGTCTCTTCCAACCCAAACCATTCCATGTCTGGAGGAAAGGCTTGGCCACTGGATCCTGTTCTGGGCTCTGCCTGCATGACCCAATGACCCACCCTCTCCTTTGCCCTCTGTGATACCCAGACAACACTTTGAGTGTGAAAACCTGCAGGGTTTCACTTAAGGTGGACTCTGGCTGTATTCCAATAAGTGGCATTAAATTTCCTGGCCCTGACATCTGCAGAGCACCGAGTTCATCTCAAGGTTTTATGCACGGCCAAAAGGTCCTTAGTTCACCCTGCACTGAATTCTTGTGCCTCTCTGATAAAGCCTCAGCTAAGCCCCAGCTTGGGCTCCTGTTTGCAACACATTGGCTCAGCTTATCTTCCTTTAAACCTCTCCCTTGGTCACACAGAACAGCAACCAGCTTGCTTAATTCTCTTTTCACCTCTTTCTGGGCTGCTGGGTATCACCTTCTGTGCTTGTAGCATCTGAGACTCCCAACTCCCATTATCCTTATCCTGCTGGGAGAACGTGGTTTGCTGCCAACTGCTTTATTTTTATAGAAATACAATATTAGTTTGTGGTTTGAGGCCCTTTTCTGTGTAACTTCAGGATTACCAAGAAGGAAGGTGGATAAACCAGGTGAGAACACACGAGTCCAGGCTTGAAGTCAAGGACCACAAACAGGGCACAGAGATTTGAAGTAAAGCTGCAATTTTGGGGCTGTGATGGCATAGACAACACATCCTCCAGCTGGGTGTCTCCTGGAGGAAACAGGGCAAGGGGAAGGAAAATGGGGAGAAAAGGTGGAAATCGGGGTAAGAGTTGGGCACTGGAAGCAAAACTGGACCCAGCCTTTAGAGGTTGGGAACTTTGGGGTCTAACAGTGGCCAGGTGAGGCAGGAGGGACCTGGATGTGCTGGATCCTTCACTTGGAGAGGGAGGGAAGCCAAACCCTCTCCTTGCAGCAGGAAACCCTGCTATGAACTGGATCATGATGGTTGGTGGAGTGAAATACGATTCTTGTGATGACTGGATGACTGAAATGTGATTTAAATCTTCCCCCTTCCCATGGAAGGTGGCAGAGCTGTCATTTGCAGCATCCCAGCATTGCTGGGATGGGAATCCCATGGCAAGGGTAGAGGGGTGTCTGTGTGTGTGTGTCTGTCTGACCCCCAGGGTCCTGCTGGGGGCTTAAAGACCACTCTGCTCCTTCCCTGCCCACTCAGATCCCAAGGCTGCACCCACGGATGTTAGGATTAGAGTGTTGAACAGCACTGCCATTGCCCTGACCTGGACACGAGTGCACCTGGACACCATCCAGGGACAGCTCAAGGAGTACAGAGTGAGCAACCCCAAACCTCTTGGGCACTGCCCTGTAACACATCTAACCTTCTAAAACTCCCAGGTGGCTCCTGATGGAGCTGCCAGTGATGGGGATGACAGAAAACTCTCCTGTGGCCACCAGGACACTTTGGCCTCTCTGGGTGCAGAGCACAGGGGCTGAGCTCTGTTCTGCAGCAGCACCAGCAAGGAAGGCTTGGTTTGCTCTTTGTGGTGCCTGGATGGGGCTGGGGACATCTCCTATTTGCTCCCCCAGGGCTGGGATGGTCCTTCCCAGAGCATCCCTGCAGGATTTGGGGTGCTCAAAGCAAACAGGGCTGTCCATGTGCACCCAGAGTGGGGCTGGGATGGTCCTACCCCTGTAGGAAGGTGGCTCTGGGGGGAAGGACCTCAAACAGGTCGTTTTTGTGTCATCCCTAAAGTTCCTCCATCGTCTTTTAATGAACATCAACCACTGTAAAGCCTAAACCCAGTGGGTTATACTAACTGACCACTAAAGACAGCCTGGATTCTACTGTGCTTTGGGGTTCTCTGCTAATATTTAATATTTTCTGCTGAGGTAAAGCACTAATGTTTATGTACAGAGAGTGGCCCTTGTTCAAAACAAGCAAAAGTCTGAGCAGGGCCCTTCTCTCAGCATTTAAGACCAAAACCATGTGCCCTGCAACCAGTTCCAACCCTTCAAATCCAATAATCTGCTGGGCACTGCTCTCATTTTTCTGCCTCTCTCTTTTTCTGGTCTCTTTACTGAATGAATCTTATTTCTGCATGAAATAAGATTTACAGTCAGGGCTTTGAATGGGAGACTTCCCAAATTCAGGCTTTCCTTTGTGCCTGGACATGTCCCACCTTTCCTTGTACTCTGCGTGGAAGGGGAGAATCACTGGATGTCTAAGGTTTGGGAACCAGAGACAGCTCTTAGTCTGAGCTTAATGGTTTTGTTCTGTGCCCTTTGGTAAGCACTTAACCCCCTGCTCAGCCTCTTCTTTGGGTGACACCCTGACCTGGTGGGTTGTGGAGCTTCACTAATTGCTCTAAAAAGCTTCTGAGCCGCTCTTTGGGAAGGCAAAATTCTGCTCTTTGTTTATATATATATATAAAACCCCTTGCATTTACGTGGGAAAAGCTTCACTTGCCATGCATGTTTCTTGAAGGCCTATTTCTGGAGAGACAGTAGTTTGCTGAAGAACCTGTGGGTCTCCAAAAAACGGCAGTATGTGAGTTTTCCTGGGGACAGAAACCGGGGCATTGTGTCCCGGCTGTTCCCTTACAGCAACTACAAGCTTGAGATGGTTGTAACCAACGGCAGAGGAGATGGGCCCCGCAGTGAGGTCAAGGAGTTCCCCACTCCTGAAGGAGGTACGTTCCCAGGGGCTTGAGATAACACCCCTCAGTCCTGTGGGAATGCTTTGGGTGGTTCCATGATGATGCTGTTTGAGCTGAGCCCGTCACAGAAAAGCAGGGAGGAAACCCATGTTTGTTGGGTTGGAAAGTTGGCATTATTTCATTCAGCCTGAGGTACGTGGGGATAACTCCACCTGTATGTACAGCAGTTGTCAAAACTTTTAACTATTTATACATAGAAATACTATAGAAATAGGAAATATTTAGACATAGGAATATACACAGAAAGCAAAGGAATTACTGTTTATTGCCTACAAGTTACCTGGTTCTCTTATTAATTAGTATTCTGTCTTTGACTGGTTAATGATTTCCCGCTTCTCATGCTAATTAGTCCACATTTTATTATGCCAGATGGGCAGAGTTTCAGCACAAATGCTGAATTGTCTTGCTCAGTTTATTCTTTACTCTTGGTTTCTGCCAAATGTCCTTGCAGTTTAGGAATTCTGCATTCCTGGTGCCCAGCTCTCAGCAATATTTCCCTCTCCCAGCCTTTGTTAACTTCCTCCCCCAGCTCTGAGAGCACCAAAACATGTCAAGCCCTGAGCTTTAATTCGGTTTTCTAACACGTGGGCACCACCCAGAGCTGTTTCACAGATTGAATCTCCCCTCTCATGGATTAGGTCCCAGTATTTTCTCCCACTGCTGCAGAGACTCCTTTTTAAGGAAATATAACTTATTTAGGAATAATTCTGAGCATCATCTGGGCAGTGTCACTGTCACGTGCTGCTGCTGCTGTCACTTCAGGGTAGGGGACAGCTCTGAGCTGGCTATTGGTGCTCTCACCAGCCAAAAAATCCCTTGAAACACATCAGCAAGTAGATTTTAGGTTCAACAAGAGGAATGTTTGCAGATCCTCTTCAGAGTTACAGCTCCACGCCCTTGCTTTGCTGCCTGACCCCCAAGTGTCCCTGTGCTGCAGGCTGGGGACACGACAGTGAATGGATTCCTCCTGCTCTGGAAAGGGCAGGAAAATCTCCCCAAGAACTGAGTCCTTTTGTTCTGGAAGGACGTCACCAATACCTCTGTCAGGCTTTTGAAGGCAGGAGCACCTCGTTGTTCAGTTTGAGGAGCTCGTGTCAAGGATGAATTTGAGGTTTTAATTTTCCTGCTGTCACAGGAGCTATTTATAGGCACGCCGATAATTTTGTGTTGGAGCTGCACTTTCAGTGCCTGGCAGTGACTCTTCCAACAGCACAGGGGGGGTTTGGCACAGGATGCTACAAAAACACAAGGGGAGATTTGCTAGAAGCAAATCTTTTGCTAGAAACAAATCTCATCTCAAAAATCCAGTGGGATGTTCCTCCTTCTCTCCCTCTCCATCCTAGCCCTGCTGCACAAGAGCAGCACCTCTCAGCCCTGTCTCCTCCTTAGCATTTTCTTGGGTGCTCTCCCCATTTCCTAAGGGTTTTCTATTGATCAGCCATAAGGAAGCTCGTTTCAAAAGGAAGGACTCAGTTCCTGTGGGTTTTGCAGTCAGGGACATTGTGAGAGCTGGTTATCTGTGTGCTGAAGGCACAGGATTTGGGGTGGCTGTAGAGATTTGGGGTGGCTATAAAGGTATGTGGGTGGCATTCATTGAAACAATTACAGCAGGTTATGCTCTTGTCTCGAGGAAAACTCTGATTTTTGGTTTTCCAATGCCACTAAGCTATTTTATTGACATTTAGGAGACTGAATGACACTCTGCACAACTGCTGGTTAAAAATAAATACGTTCCTAATCTCTCAGATCAGCAAGCCAAGCTCCTTCCCCAATTAAGACACCGCAATTATGAGTCAACCAGGAGAATAATTGAATTCAAGACTGTATAATTCTTTCCTTCCTTTGCTAGCTTTGAATGAGCAGTGATAACCCAGCCATTCCTCAGGGTAAGGGCCCCTGGAGATGTGCAGCAGCTCCCTGGGCAGATCTCTAGACATCACTATCACACTTTGTGATAAGAGAGGCTGCTTTTTATGGGTTTGAGAGATAAATGGCTGAGATGAAAACCTTGGGCTGGGTGGGGGAGTGTAAAAAACTCAGTGTACAACATAGAGGAGTGGGGTTTGAACTGTGTCCCAGCTCTGCTTCAGCTGCAGCACCTTCTGTGGCCTCCCAGGGGGGTTCCCAGCATGGCACAGCACGTGGGGATGGGCTGCATGCAGAGCTGCTCTGGTTTCTGCTCCTGCACACACCTCTGCTGAACACCCCGGGCTGGCACTTGGGTCCTGGCACAGGTTCTTGTTCAGTCCCCCCTGCCCTTTGCTGTGTGTCTGTGTGGGTATTCTGGAGTGTCCTGAGTGTGTGGGGCAGCCTGCCACATGTTCACCAGTGTAAGGTGTGTTATCTCGTGTGTTTTCTCTTCTCTCCCTCTCCTCCCTGCTCCCATCCTCCTCCCAAGTGCCCAGCTCCCCCAGGTATTTAAGAATCCGACAGCCAAATCTGGAAATCATCAATCTGGAGTGGGATCACCCAGAGCATCCCAATGGAGTCCTCACAGGATACAGCCTTAGATATCAACCCTGTACGTTCCACGTATTATCTTCTTAGTGGTCATAATTTAGTCATTCTGTGTTTTCCTTGCTGCTGATTCCCTCCTCACCCAGCACAGGAATCTCTCCATGTGGAGCTGGAGACTTCCATGATGAGACAGACTGGTGTTGAGAGGGGTCCTGGCACAGGGCTGGGCATCTGGAGTTGAGCAGGGTGGGTGGTGGGTGCTCAGCAGTTCTCCAGCCTCAGTTACGGAAGGGAAAGAAGTTCAGGGTCTGATTTAGGAAGAGCTTTAAGCGCAGTCTGAGTAGTTTCTGTGCTCACCCAAAGCTCCTGCTGTGCAAGATGCTCCCAGAGCCTCCAGTAGAGCCTTCCTTCCCCACCAGCAGGTCCAGTATGTCCCCAGCTGCCCCAAATGAAGAGCATTTACCAGCAGCAGGAGCTGTGAGCACCCGTGACCCCACAGCGAGTGCAGGCTGGGTGATGAGGAGGAGAGCAGAGAGCATTCCCGAACCCAGGCTGAACCCACCACGCCCTGACTTTCCTCCCCAGTTAACGGGACCAAAACGGGCCGAACCGTGGTGGAGAACTTGTCCCCCAACCAGACCCGGTTCACGGTGCAGAGGACAGACCCCATCTCGCGCTATCGCTTCGTCCTGCGCGCCCGCACCCAGGTGGGAGAAGGAGAGGCCGTAGTGGAGGAGTCTCCAGCGCTGCTCAACGAAGGTATGTGCAGCAGGGAGAGCTGCTGGCTCTGCCCAGGGCTTGGGGGGCCATGGGGCACCAGTGAGCCAAAACAGGCAGGGCACAGAGGCAGGACAGTGGTTGCTGTACAGCTGCTCTGCTGCAGAGAAGGGGGGACTGCCGAGGACCAAATGCTGCAGCACGAACACTGCAGAGGGACAGACTGCAGTGGCAGAGGGTGCCCACTGCAAAGGTGGCAGAGGGACTGGGGGACTGTCCAGTGCTCCAGGAGGTCACCGTGGTGACCCCCAAGCAGTGAGGGTTCCTCACATGCCCCAAAGCAGGAGGGCATCGTGGGTTTATGCTGCCAGAGGGCACGGTTAGGGCAGGTAGTGGGATGGAGTTCTTTAGTTAGAGGGTTTTAAACATTGGCACACCTTGCCCAGGGAAGCTGTGGCTGCCCCTGGATCCCTGGAAGTGTCCAAGGCCAGGTTGGAGCAACCTGGGCTAGTGGAAGGTGACCCTGCCCATGGCAGGGGGTGGAAAGAGATGGTCTTTAAGATCCAAACCAACCCAAACCATTCTGGCATTCTGTGATCTTGCTCTACTCTTGCTGAAGGTGATTTAATTTGCCCCTCTGCTGTCACATGGGGGTGGTTTTTAGGTGGCTGAGGGCGGGTGAAGCAGCTGCCACCTCCCTGTCACCCCCTCAGCACCAGCTGCCCTGGCCCTCCAAAGTGAAGCCCCAACTCTCAGACTCTTAACCAGATAAAATGCCCATTGTGGAACATTCATCAAACTAAGTGAAAGTTCAGGAGCCCTGAGGGAACGTGGGGAGACAAAAGGCGGCTCTCTCGTCTCTTTATCCTTCTCTAAGAGCCCCGTGATTGGGTTAGTGCTCGGATTTAATGGGGGCTGTGTCTCCTTCCCTCCATCTCCCCCTCCCCAACTAATGGCTCTGAGTAGGAAAAGTAATTCCTGCTATGACCCAGTGGAAATGAAATGCTTCCCAACACCTCTTAGGTGGGTTCCAGCAGCACTAATTGATGCTGCACGGTGGGAGATGGGGCTGGGGGGGGAAAAGCAGCCATGTTATCATGAGAGGAGCTTTGAAGAGGAGCTTTGCTGAGCACAGGAGTTGGATTGAAGGTGATAGTATTTATAGGTGTTTCTTTTATTTGCTTTACTGGGCTTGTTTCTGTACCCTGATATCAGCCACTGTTGGTAGAGAACAGTGAAAGAACAGCCAGAATCAACTCCTGGTGTATAAAACTTAATTGATTTGTGTCAGGAAATAGCAGGTGGTGCCTCCACCTGTGTGACAAGGTCAGGGACCCTCTCTGCAGGCTTTGGGGTGCACGAGTGGCACCTGATGCTCCCCTGCTGGAAAGGACAAAGCATTGACTACCAAGCAGCAAGAAAAATTATAGTTTACAGGCAAGTTACAGAAAGGTGGCAAAGTTTGCCCTCAAAACATGAAGTACACGATGACAAGGGTGAGTTTTGCTCTCAGAAAGCAGCTCTGAGTGCCTGCTTCGATGGGGAGGTACCTGCAAAGCTACACCAAAGGTGAGGTTGGAATTTAAAGAAAATAAGCAGATTAAGAAAATTGAAGCCATTAATGCATTCAGAGGTTGTTTTCTGCTTGCCAGACTCCTTTCCTGGGGAAGTTTCAATCCAACACCCACACGAGGCAGGAGGAGCAGGTGATGTGAGAGCTACACTGGGAAAAATCAGGGTGAAATTCAGTGTCAGAACCGGTCCTTGCTGGGATTAGATCTAAGCTCCTGCTCGAGCACTTGGCTGAATGGCACCACTGTGGAGCTGGTGGGTGTTTGACCCGGGCTTTGTGTCACCTGGTGTGGTTTAGCCAAGGTGCCATCCCTGCCCCCTGCCCTGTGCCAGCAGCTCCGAGGCACAGGAGGGTGCCAGGTTGTGTTTAATGCCTTCCCTCCCTCTCTCTCAGCTCTCTGGTGACTGTGTGCAAGTGGTCCTGAGTGTCCTGTCGGTGTGTTCTGGTTGGTTTATCTCTTCCTGTGTTTTCTCTTCCCTTCTCTCCTGTGCTCTCTCCGTACCCCCCTCTCTATCCTTGGCGCTGCCCTCGAAGCCACACCAACCCCAGGTACCGTACTCGGAGGTAACAGGCATGGGGCAAGGTGCTTTCTGTGCTGCCAATTAAGCATGAACTCCATTAACCCTTTCAATGGCAAAGTGAAGCCTCAGGAGGCCAAACTGGGCATGTGAAATGATGGCAGGTAAAAACAAAGCCCCCACAGGAGGGCAGGAGGGACGAGGGGAGGCTCCACAGCAGGGCTAGCAAAGATCAAAATACCCCTGAGCGGGGCTTAAGAGCCTCCCAGATCCTAATGATGGCCAAAGCCACCAAACACTGCAGTGGCCACACACTGTACAAGCCCAAATGAGAGTTAAGTTGCCCATTAAAGAGGGTTTTTTCCTTATTAAAGAGGGGTTTTTGCTCTATTAAAGAGGGATGTTTTTTTCCCCTGTTGAAGAGGTTTTTAATCCCAGCTCTGCACAAAACCCTCTTCCTTTTTAAGCCTTGACATCCCCACCCTGCAAAATACAGACTATTTCCAGCCAGCCCTGCCTGGGTGGTGCCCATCCAGCCCCTGTGCTCTGCCCTGGGGGATTTAAGCTGCATTTTTCCACCCAGGAACCTGCGGTGTTGCTGCTGGAGCAGCTGCCAGCCCTGACCAAGCAGGGCTCTTTATGATGCACAGGCACCACAAGCCACTCACCTCCCCGTGGCTGTGCCAGGGCTGTGCCAGGAGCATCCTTTTGCTGCCAGGTGCCCATTGAAAGGGTTAAGGATGATGTTTGTGCCACAGCTGTGCATGTCTGCATGGAGGCTATTGCTGGCTTGGCCCTCATTGCTCTTCCTACAGCAGTAAAGCAGAGAGAAACCTTCTCCAGTAAGGGGGGCAGCACCTCCTCCTGCTTCCATGGAAAACCAAACCCCCAGTGCCACCCTGCAACGCCCAAAGCGTAATTCCTGGTTCCCAGAGAAGGATTCCCACCTTGTCCAACCGCTGCAGATGGGACTTTGCACACACAACACACACTCTGAGCCCTGTTCCAGCCTGTTCCCAGCTCAGAAGGGGGTGCAGCCACCCCAAAACGCCCCCCAAAATGCTGTGGGAAAGCTTTTGGGGTGTGTGGAGCAGCAGCACTCGTTTCCCTGCACCAAGGGCTCTCTGAGAGGTCCTGCTTTGCCTTTGCTGGACACAGCCCTGGGGCTGCCCAAGGAGGAAGAGCTTCCCAGGGAAGACTCTTCCCGAGGGATACAAGTGCAGGACCTGCTCTCTGCACCTGTAGGTTTTGCTTTCCTGCCTCATAGATGTTTCTCCTCCTTTTATTTCATTGCAGTGATGTCTCTACCCAGTATTATTTTGCATTATTTTTCCCCTTTCTGAATAGATGCCAATCTTTTCCTCTTTTCCTCCTCTGTCTTTTTCTCTTTCCCAAAAACGAAAGAAAAGGGGGCAACAGATTGGTCTGCTTTGAGTGGTGGGAACCTGAAAATGGACACAAAGAACCTTTTGGTTGAGGGGATCTCTACCCTTCCCATCCTGGAGGGCTGTTCTGCTGCTACAGCTCCCTCTTCACCCAGGGTTTAGCTCATCCACAAGAATCCGGATTTCCTTTGTGGATCAGGATCACCTTCTAAAGTACTTTTCTGCTTGCAGTGGATAGTGCTGAATTTTGAATCTCTTTATCCCTTCAGCATCCTTTCATTTCAGGCTTCATTTCTTACCCCACCAGAAGCCAGATGAATTAGTTGCTATTTAAGGGATAATTCTCCAAGTACAGAGCCCATCCCTCTATTTTTCACCTTTCAATGGGAGAAATAGTAAATTGGAAAGATGGGCCAGAGCTGAGAGAAGCCTGAGAGCAGAAAGTGGAGCAGTAGGTCACTAAGTGCTGCCTCAGCTCACTCTCAGCATCCTCCAGCACGGGCAATCAAGGCAGAATCAGCCATGGAAAGATCCATCTCCCCTCCCTGTGCTGCTCTTTTGCTGGGTGTCATTTCTCCTTAGCCCACAGCACAGGAGCTGCTACACAATTTGAGCTGTTTCTCTTCCTAACAAGTCCTGGTTCCAGTGAAATGCTGCTTGACCTTTCCCATCTCCGCTCACTGACCTACATTTGGTGGATTTTTATGGATCCACAGTGAAAGTTGTCTTAAATTGCCCTAAAACACTCTTTGCCATGGGCTGCTGGCACTAAAAGAAAATAAAAAGGTCTTTTTTCAGGGGTAACCTTCCACAGGCAGGGTCAGGGCTGGCCTGTGTGGGTATGAAACTGGACCAGCCTGATGAAATCAAAGTGAAGTGCAGGGACTTTCACTTAGGAAAGGCTTTACCTTTCCTGAGCCAGACCTGGACAAAGGAAGGTGTGATATGGGAAAAGAGAAGACATCTAGAAAGGGTTCTGATTTATGCTGAGTGAGAAAGAATCAAAACTGGATCCTCTACCACCCATGTGTGTGGAAAAACATCATCAGGGAGCATAAAGAGTATTGGGTTTAGACTTGAAGGAAAAAAAATGACTTTTCTCTATTCTCTTGGTGTTGTTCCATAATTAGGAATTGGAGGAGAAAGATCCTATTGTTCATTTGAGGAACAGAGAGAACTGCTGACCCCTCTCTTTTGGAGGCTGCTCAATCACCCCTTTCTATTCCTGAATCTCTTATCTTTTCACATCAGATTTGTGGCACTTTATGGGAAAGACTTTACAATTTCCTCCTGTTGTTAAAAACTGAGAGGGCGAGAAGAAAAAATAAATCTCTGAAAATGTATTTGGCCAATCATCAAAAATCATGAAAAATTAATGCAATTTCTCCAGGCCTAATTATTTTGTAGACACACCCAAGGGAAAGCCATCACTACAGCCTAACAACACATTAAAAGCACTTTAAATAATTAAAAAGCAGCAGAGATGTGGATTGTTTCCTGTGTTTTGCAAAAAATTCTAACTCCTCCTTGAACTACTGCAGGAGTTGAGTCCTCTCTTTAAATATCCCCTTTGGTTTTTATGATTCTCCCTCTCTGTTTGTTTTTTTTTCTAATGTGAGCTTCAAACAGGTTTTTTGTGAAAGGTTTGAGCTCTTTTTTCCTTGTCCAGTCACAGGAGCAAAGCAGCAGCAGAGAGCTCAGCATCTCTCATTACTGAAACTATTAATTGCTGCATCCCCTGTCCCTCATGCCAGCCCATCTCCCTCCATCCTGCCCTCCAAGCCCTGAGAGGAAAGAATGCATCTTGCAGAGAGAAAAAGCATCTCTGCCTGCCAAAGAGGGGCAATTAATGAGCTGAGTGGTCGTTCAGGAGTTTCCAGGAAGATGGGCTGAGCTGGGGTGGGAGCAGGAGGCTGGGAATTGCTGTCTCTGCATTTCCCCTGAGTTTCCCAGTGTGCTGGGATGGACCTACTGGGAGCACTGGTTTCCAGGGTGCTGCTGTGCCCCAGCATGGGGAGAGGGGCAGCCCCTCCCTTTCACCATCCCCTGCTTTCAGCAAGGGGGGATTTTCCCCCAGCACACAAATTCCAGATGCTCAATCCTGTTCCTAAACCTGAGGCAACTGCTGTCAAAGCCCCTGGGTGAGGACGCAGGAAAACAATTCCAAGCCCTCTGCAAAACCCCCAAATGTTGCACCTGCTGAAGCAACCGCGTTTTTGGGGAGGATGGGGCTGATTTCTAGGCTTTCAAAAGGAGCAGCGCTGGGAATGCCAGCCTGCCCCTCCATCTCCTGCTTGCCCCTTGGAGCAGGGATCTGTCCCTCCTTCCTCAGCCCCACGGTGGGGGGCAGGGGCTGTGGGACCCCCGGGACCCCCGGGAAGGGTCTCCCCCCATGGTGAGGTGCCCTTTTCTTCGGGGGACTCTGGATCGCTCTGATCTCTGTCAAAGCCCTCCTTGATCTCCCCCCACGCTGAAACCAGCTCTCATTAGGGGATGGATTTCAAAGCCCAGCAAATGCCCCTTATCTCCTCTGCCCCAAATCTCCCAGCTGAGCTTTTCTCCCGCATACATTTCATATTTAAACACTAATGAGGCTGTAGCTTTGCATCCAGGGGCAGCTTAGGACTAAATCCCCCCCCGACTGTGGGAGCCCTGGTCGGCTGCAGTGTTGCCTTCCCATCCTCCCCTCTCTCAACTACTTTCCAGCTCACCCAGTGCCACTCTTTACCTGTTCCTAGTCCTGCCAAGATGATTTTTCTCCCCAGTGCCAACAGCCCGTCCCTGATCTCACCCAGGGCCTCAGGAGTGAGCCTGTGTTATCCTGATGCAGTGTGATAGCTCTGCTCTCAGGGACCTCTTCCCCCAGAGCGACTGCAGTGCTGGAGCAGGGTGGGCAAATCCTGCCTGGAATCACTGTCAGCTCAGCCTGATTCCCAAGCTCTTCACTCAGGGCAGCATCCAGGAGGGTTCTGGTGCTGCAGCTTCACCTGCCTGCATGGGGAATACACAGAGATGATCCCCTGTGCCAGGGAGAGCGAGGCTTGGACTTATCCCACATAATCTTTTCCCATCTCAGGTCTAGAGGAGCATTAGAGCTGAATCTCTCCTTCTGCTAAAGCCATTCCAGCAGTACTGGCTGATGCAGACAGGCCTGGGATGTGCCATGGGGGAGAGGCACGATGCAGACACTGTAAGCTGGAAGGTTGGACCAGGCTTTCCACCAGCTCCTGCCTTTCAGAAAGTTACTTGGTGCCGTTTTGGGTCTCCTTTTCCTTCCAGGGGAGCCAGGGATTCACAGGGGAGTGCTGAGACTGCATTAGCTAATAAGCAGTGTCTCCACGCTGTTTGATTGTGTACATGGCCAGGCATTCGAGGAGGTGCAGCTCAATCACGGTAATGGGGACATTAACCCAGTGACACCAATCTCTTAACCTCCCCAAACCCGCTGTGAATCACCAGAGATGGATGTTGACACTTCTCAGCCGTTCTGTAAAGTGGCTCCAGAACACAGCAAAGTCCTTCACGAGGAGCTGAGGGGGAAGAAACCCAGACCAGCAAAACCCCAACATCCCTGTTTGCTACACCCCAAGCCAAAGCTGTGCCATGTCCTACCCAGGCTGTGTCCCCTCCCTGTCCCCACCACCTCAGCTGGCCCAGGGCAGGGATGGGCTGTGCACGGGGGGCTTTATTTGGGGGCTGCATGAGGCTGTTGGGGATGCTGTGGGTACCACGACGGAGAGGATGCTGGGCTGGGCTTTTGGGGTCACTGTGGCTGCTCTCGGGGCTCACCTGGGGATTTGGGGTGACTGTGGCTGCTGTTGGTGCGTCCCTTGAGCTGGGCTGGGGATTTTGGGTAACTGTGGCTGCTGTTGGTGCATCCCTTGGGCTGGGCTGGGGTTTTTGGATGTGCTGTAACTGTGGTTCTATTGCAGCTGTGGGCAGTAGGGAGATGGACTGAGTGACCTCCTGCTCTTCTCTGCTTTTGGATGCCTGGCAGGGCTCAGGTTTTAGGGGTTTGGTCTCCTTGGGGATGGACTTGGTGAGAAAGAAAGCCCTGGCTTGGCTCTGGGATTCTTTTTAAAGTACTGTCCTGGAGCTATTCTTGTTTGTGGGTGATATTTATAATAGCTGGTTTCATTTACCTAAAAAAGGGATTTGTAATCCCTTGGTCTACAGAAAGAGTAAGTAAATACAATTTAAGGTGAGCATCCTGGGGGCAAATCTCCTCTCAGTAACCTTTGGTATTTGAGGCAGCATTTCAGCTGCATTTTCCACTGGCAGGTTTTCAGGCCCAAGGCAAAGCCCTCCCCTCACCCACACTCTGGGGTGGGAAGAGCATGTTTACCCCTTCCCTTGGAAACACAGCCCAGGTAAGGCATGGACAGGGAGCTATTTAGAAAACAGATTGCTCAGACTTTCCCCCTGGACAGCTTGGGGTGTAGCAACCCCTGGGTCTTAATTTAAATGTAAAATTCGAGGGGCAGTGATGGCAAAGCACAATCCATCACTCGCCCACAAGCTAAAATCCACCTTAATGCTAAAGCTGCTCCATCACCAGCAGCATTAGCAGCGAGACCAGCCAGGGTGGAAAGAGCTGGGAGGCTGCAGGCTGAATTGGCAGCTCAAAAATGCTGGAGGTGTTGTCCAGGGGCAGCTGAATTAATGTAATTGTGGCTTGCCTGGCCCACGACAAATGGGATTAGTGTGTTTTCTTAAGAGCTAAATCCCATTTCATTTTTCAGGGAGCCCTGAGCGCTCCCAGCACAGTTCTGCTGGGGGGATGGTGGGATGAGGACAGTCTGTGCATCCCCAAACACCCCTCACCTTCCTCCTTCCATGCATTTAAGCCTGGGATGGTGAGGAGGCAACGGGGCAGAGCAAAGGCAGAGGAGGAGCAGGTCATTCAGCCCTGGGGGAGGGATCAAACTGGGGGCACAGCAGCTTTTGGGGGGGGTACCCCCCCCTTGCTGCCCCCTCCTCACCCCCAGCCCCTCAGCTGGTTGCATGGCCATCCCTGCATGGGGACAGGGATGGGAAAAGCAGTTCAGCCTTGTGTTCCCAGCGGGATTTGCTGCCTCCCTCCCTTTCCCATCCCCATCCCCACCCGTGCTCTGCTCCCCTCGTGTGCCTGCGTGGGCAGTGTCGGGGAGGGCGAGTGCAGACCCCGAGGAGACATCAAAAGCCAGTGTTTCCCTCTCCCAGCTGCAACTGGGCCACCTCCAACTGCAGTGGAGCTAACCAGTACTACAGCCACCCCAACCACCACCACCACCGACACAACTACCACCACCACCGACACTCCTACTGCCCCAACTACCACTGACACGACTACTACCACCACTACTACTACCACAACTACCACCACAACTACCACCAGCACCACCACGGCCGCCACCACCGCCGGCAGCACCACGGCAGCTACAGAGAGGGCTCCGGCAGCCACCACAAAGCAGGAGTTGGGTACTGAGCTTTCCTTTTCCTCTAACCCCTCTAACCCAGCTGGGACCTTCCCCACGTCCCACTCAGAGCGAGGACCAACCTGAGCACGGGGGGGGGGGAAACTTGAGGCATCCCACGCTCTGGGAGTGGCTTTGTGAGGAGCTGGGGGTGGCACAGGCTCAGCAATCCAGGGGCACGAGTGGCTCCTGGTAATTTAGTGCCACCCTCCTGGTCTCAGTCTCAGGGGTAGCACAGCCCTCCTTGGGGTGTCGTGATGCAGGGTGAGTGTTTGGGAAGGAGGTGGAAAACCCTACAAAGCTCTCCAAAGTGTTATCCTGTATCTCAGTACCGATAAAAGGGGGTTCTGGTTCTGCTGTAGAAGATGTCACTTCAAATTTAGCACATCAGCTGTTAGCTGAGAGACCTGTCAGCATTTGTAGGAGTCTTTTGGTTTGTGCTCCTGCTCTCTGCAGTGCCATAGCCCACAGGAGAGCTGGAATGTGTGAGTTACAGCACCTGGGTGTGAGCCAGGGATTGGCCAGGTCAGGATAAACTTCCCATGCAATCAGCTAGAACAGGATGATCAAACCCTGCTTTGGTGGAGGCAGATTCCCAACTATGTCTGTTTTACTGGGAGATCTAGAGAGATGTAGCTCCCTGAGTCTTGTTTTTAAAACACTGCTATAATGGTGTCTGCAGTTAATAAATTATTCTGGATGGTTATATTCTGGTTATTAAAAAATGAACCAAGCTAGGAATGCAAGCAAAATCTAAAGGTTGGACAGGGTTTGGAGCAACCTGGACTAGTGGAAGGTGTCCATGCCCATGGCAGGGGATGGAACAAAATGAACTTTAAGGTCCCTTCAACCCAAACCAGTCTGGGATGATTCTGTTACTCAGTTCAGACCCCTTTCTTTATACTCTTGCATACGATTAGCTCAGGATGGTTAAAAACCCACCAAACCCTTCTGCTGGGAGGTCCTGCCTCCACCTGAGCCCCAGTTTTGGTATCAAAGCACCATCACCACCACAATATAGTCACTGCTGAGTGACTACGTGGGGAAGCATTGCTAATTGAAAATAGGTAATTAAGTGGTGAGCACAGAGCAGGGAGAGGAGATGGGAGTGCAGGAGGAACTGTGTGTGTCCCCAACCACCCTGGGGACACGAGGGAAGAGGCTGAGCCCTGATGTGGGGTGGCAGCACAGTGTCTGCAAGAGGGATTTGAGGTCACCCCACAGCATCAGGTCCTTGCAGTGCCCTAAAAGCCACATAGTTGGCCTCATCCCAGGGACTGCAGTTATTGATCTGTATCTTATCGAATCAAACCATGAGCCACGCCCTGAATAATAATAATGAAAACCCCCCAAGGTGTGACTGACCCCACACCACCAAAACACTCACTAAAGTGGAGGATTCGCTCCACTTCCCTAGAAATGAAGTTCATCCGCTCTCCAAAGCAACGTCGACAACCCTTAACTTCAAAATCAGAAACGAGTGACTTCATTGCCCCACTGGCTGTCTCCAGACCCAGTCAGATGACAACGTTCTCTGCCAGCCTTTGCTCCTGGTTGTGGCAGGGAGTCCGTGTGCATTCATGCACGTGTCTCCCACATCCACCTGGGCCCGAGTTTAATCACATTTCCCTGCCCACCGAGATCCTCAGGGATGTACCACACGAGTCTTCAGACTCCCAAGATAAGCTGAGTGCAGTTGGACTCAAATAACAATTCACAAAGCTACCAAAATTCCACCCCCCCTCCCCTAAAAGTTGAGAATCTTGGAAAGACAAGGTACACTTAGGTTAAAATCAAAGCATTGCCTTCAGGATTTATTTTGTAAGGTTTTACCAGCACCAGCTGCTAGGTGAGGTCTCATTATTATCCAAAATACTAACAACTGCTGTTCTAACCTGTCCACCAGCCACCAATGGATCGTCCATATGGGACATAAGAGCTATGGCTAATAGTAACTGGGCAAACATCACCTGGAGCCACAATTACTCTGCAGGAACTGACTTTGTGGTTAAGTATATCACCAGTAAGCATCAGATCGCGTGGGGACTCTACAGGGTGGTGGTGCCATTAGAGATCCTGCCAGCTCCCACGGTTGCACACTGCTCCTTTATCCTAATCACTGTGTGTGGAGTGCTGCTCCATGGCCAGGTGGAGGATGGGAGAGGAGAACATCCTGGTCCTGGCTGTTCAGAGGGGACCAGAGTGATTCCCACGTGATTCCCCCTCCTTGCACTGAGTGCTGTGAGATGTTTGTGAGATGGAGATGAGAGAGGCTGTTCCTTTGTGAACTGTGCATTGAGCTGGGCTGCATGTGGTCAACATAAAGAGTCTTAAAAATACCTATAAATATGAAATCTGTGTCAATTGGAGAGCAGTTTTAAATGCCTTTGAAGACAGGCTTCTTGAACCTGGAGTTGGCAGAATCATCTATGATCCCAAACCTCCTGTCATATCGGATATCATTGTCTCTTAACATTGTAAGGCTCATACTCAGTCTGCAAACTCAGTATCTCTGGTCTTAGCTCTTGTTTAGAAAGATGTTTATGTGTTGCTGGTGGTTTTGGGGTTTTACAGACAGGCAGTGCCGACTGCTTATCTTATCTCTGACTTCCCAGCCATTCCAGCCCTGCATCAGCTGCTGTGCCAGCCTGAAATGGGCATTTAAAAGACACCAGTTGTAACCATGGCAGGAAACCACTTAAAACGTCCCTTAAGTGATGACCTTGAATTCTCTTTGAAACAACTCCCCATGCAAAGCCAGTGCCCCCAGGGCTCCAGCAGACCATCATTCCCATGATTCAGGATCCACATCAGCTTGCCAAGCCCTAAATACCAACCATCCCAGCTCCCAAACCACCCACTGCCAGCCCTATTTTCCTCCATCACTGGCAGCACAAAGTACAGGCGATGCCCTCCCAGTGCCCCTGTGCTGAGCCTGTGCCCAGGCTGGACTGCAGCATTCCCTTGGGATGCCCAGCTATGGGAGGAAACCTTGGAGATTTCAGCCCTTCCTGGACAGCCAGGGCTCTCCACCCTTTTTGGTGGACTTTTGAAGCAATAAAATCCTCAAAGCCACATTTCTCCTTTCCTGCAGCACCACTGAAGGTGCCACCTCCAGAGCCACAAATCCAAGCCCCACTGCAGGCTTGCAGGAATTCCACGGATAATGCTCCTAATGAAGCTCATCAACAAATGATTCCCAGCACAATGCAAAGAACAGGTTGTTCTTGGAAAGAACCTGGGAGCAACCAGCCCACGATCATCTTTGAGTCGAAGGGCTACCCTCTTCTCCCCCCAAAAACACCACAGTTTAATGCATCATCCTGCTCATGCCAAGCCTCCTTAACCCCCCAGCACACCTGGGGCACAGGTACCTCTCCCAGCAGCACCACAACCACCTCCTTTACCAAGTCCTTGTACCCCCTTCATCCAGCTGAGCATAACCAGGCAAATTTTAGCTCTTTTTGTGATAAAACCCCAACTATCCAGACCTGAGGCTGGGCAGACAAAGAACCTCCCATGTCTTTAAAGCAGGGCGAGATCTGAGTAGCTCCCAGTATTTTTTTTCCCCGGCATGGCAAGCAGGGATGCGACACAACCCTATTGCGGCATCCCTCATCCCCCTCTCTCCTCAGTGAGCCATCACCCAGCTCTTACAGCAGCTCCTTGACCACGAGCCGCGTTATTTGTGCTCGGCGAGCAGGGGGAGCACAAAGCGTTGCCTGCAGTGTGGACACGGGGATCGCGGAGCCTCCCGCGGCTGCGTTTGATGTGCGGTTTCTGTTTCTCAGGTAACAAGACAGAGAGATCTATCCCTGTTAAAGCTCAGACCCCTTCCTCTGTGCAGCTGGCGGATCTGACGCCGGGGATGATGTACAAGCTGTGGGTGTTCCCCACATGGTCTAGCCCCAGCGAGCACTCGTACATAACCTTTACCACCAGCTCAGGTGAGACGGGCGGCAGCCCCGGCGCGTCCCAGGCATGTCACACCCATCACGGCATCAAGTGGTGGCGGGAGGAGGTTGGACTGAGACTGCATGGAAATCCTGCATCCAACTCTGCCTTGCCCTGGAGCCACCAGCATCGCCCCCTCGGCAGGGCCCGGGGGGTCCCCGAGAAGGACAAGGGGGTTTCAGGAGGGTGGAGAACCTGCTCGGTGCTCTCATGCGGCTCTGCTCGTATCCCACCCTCGGGGGTACCCGCGGGGATGGAGGTTGCACGTGGATGTGCCAGAGGGGCTGGAGGGGAGAAATGCGGCATTGGGATGCAGGACTGGGAGTGGGGACGTGGTATTTGCATCCTCCTTAGGGCTTTGCCAGCCTCCAGGTGTGTTCCTGCTCTGGCACCGAGTTTAATTGCAGGAGGGATTTTCCGGTGGTTTTTACAGCTCCCCAGTTATGGGTCCTTCACTGCCCACCCAACACCACACCCTTATTGGCTCCCACAGGCGCTAAATGGGGCTTTTGGCGTTTATCAAACGTCACCAATCACACTGGAGGATTTTCAGTAAATCCAGACAAGCCCTTTGTATTCCCCCGGGGGTTTCCATAGGGATCTGTGCACGACACCTGTCCAAGCACTGCTCTGGACACTCGGCTGGGAAAGCCGGGAGCTGCAAGCCCTGGGACAGCCCCCCTGACAGGAGCAGTGGGTAGAGGTGGTGATTTTCAAGGAGCTGGAATGATTTTGCTCAGATCCAGCCGAGTGATGGAAAACTGCAGCACTTACTGGGGGGCTCTGCTGAGAAGGGCAAAAGGAAAATGTGATTCCCAGCAAGGCAGGGTTGTGGGGAGGGGGAGCAGCTCCCCACACCCCCCCAAGCACGTCCTGCTTGGTGTCCAAATGCTTGGCAAGCCTTAACTCCACTGAGCATTTCCCTGACGTGCTAAGATGACACAGGGACAGATGGCAGCTGCTGGTGTTTCATGGAATCATTAAGGATGGAAAAGACTTCTAAGATCATCGAGCCTGACCATTAACCCAGCACTGCCAAGGCCACCACTAACCCTTGTCCCCAAGTGCCACATCTACATGGGTTTTGCATGGCAAATGCTGCCCAACACCGAGAAACAGCCAGTGAGTGCTGCCCTTGGCTCTGCCTCGCTCCAAGCTCTGCTGTGACTCCCCAGGCTGCTCCCTCAGCCTGGGATGTGATGAAACCCATGGCACAGCAGCCCTTGGAACATTTTGACCCCAGACTAGAGGCTCCAGCACAGCTCCAGTTGTTCTGTTACATCCCCAATTTTGTTTCTCCTTCTGGACCCTCCCCTGACTCCGAAATCCCCACCAGCTCTACAGCCCCCACCCCACCATGGGACTTACCCTTCTGGATAACTATTCCCCCCTGGACCCGTCTCTTTTCTTTCCTCCCCTGCTTCTCACCCACTTTGGGATCTGTGGGGGGAGTGAGGGGCCAGCAACCATTAGAAAGGGGGGGGAAAAAAAGCAATATCCTTGGCTGAATCATGCTGGGAAACTCTGCATATATTTTCCATAATTGAGAGGTTCCTACTGATATTTTCCTGGAGACTAAAGGATGGGGCCACCTTTATCCCTGTGATAGAGGCTGGTGGTGACCTGAGCTCTGGCACTGTGGGATGTGCATGAATAAATGCACATCCATTTCTCTGCTGGCTGGATCTGCTGACACAAGTGCTCGGCCCCCGCTGACAATCATATGCCATCAGGAATGCTCTGGACAAGAAAGCACTGTTCATTTTGGGGGGCGGGGGGGATGGGTTTTTTGATATTTTGCAAATAGCTGTTCTAAAGGTTTCTTCAGTTTGAGGGCAGATAGGGAAGAAATGTTCCACCTGCACAGTGGTTGCAGGACACAGCCCTCTGACTTTGCCTCTGATTAACTGGCAGCTCAATAACCCAACTGAGTCCCTCCCAGGAGCAAAGGACACTGTGCAATGACAGAAATAGCTTCATATAAGGAGGTCTTCTAAATTTAAAATTAACAAGTCCCTCAGCCTGTACAAACACTGGGAAGAGTGTCCAGAGAAGGGAACGGAGCTGGGGAAGGGGCTGGAGCAGCAGGAGGGGCTGAGGGAGCTGGGGGGGCTCAGCCTGGAGAAAA
>JAWWEE010000069.1:3220473-3233586 GCA_035221455.1 Xenops minutus | reverse complement strand
GCCCCCCCCACCCCCGAGAAGAATTTCTTCCCAATATCTTTGTTATTTTCACAAAACAACAGATTATTTCTTCCTCCTCACCCCCTACCAACATTCTGTGTGCTTCTGGCTTTGTGCTTTTTAATCAAGAACACTCAGAAGGAAGGGCTATTTTTGGAGGCAGGAGGAAGAAGAGCAGATAGCAAGGGAGGAGGAACAACAACTCCCCACCCAGATTTGTCATGCCAGGGAGAAAAAGAGCCCCTTCAGCCACCCAGCTCCTCTTGGGACAGCTGGATGGTTGCCCTGGAGTGACTCTCCCCTGGGCCAGTGGCCAGCAGGGAGGCACAGCTGGACGCTGGAACCACAGACAGAGCCTCTGGAATCAGAGAACCATGGAATATCCCCGGGAAGGACCCCACAGGTCCAGGTCCTTGCAGCTCACCCTGCTCTCTGTCCCTCTCAGGGTCGCTGTCCCCACGTCCCCGTAGAGGCTCCACGCAGAGACCAGGACCCGGGACAGGATGGGAGGATTTGTCCACACATCCCTGGCTGTCAGCACCTTTCTGGGTAAGAATTTTCCTCGGGAGAGGTGGGAGGGGTCGGTGGGATGTCACCTGGGCACACAACAGCTGGGATCATCCCTGCATGGGCAATGTCAGAGCCCTGTTCTCTGGGTGGTTTGTGCAGCCAGGGGATGTGTCTGTGTTATTCCCAGTTTCCCTTTGTGCTGCTCAGAGAGGACAGGAAGGGTTGACACACAACTCTGTATTTCTAAATCCAAATTTGGGTGTAATCAGGAGATGCAGGAGGAATTTCCTCCTGCCAGTGGGACCCACTGGTGATGAAACCACTTCACCTCCTGCTTTTCCTAGGGATGCCTTGTTGGCCATACCCTGACTGCACAGATTCCTGTTCATCAGGGACCATTTCTGGATCTCAGGGAGGTTCAGGCTGCTCTCTGCAGGTCCCTTTTCAGCAGGGAGACATTTCATTTCAGCCAACTGAGAATTAGATAATGTCTTCAAGCTAATTCATCATCCCAGGCAGAGACTGCTCGCCTGTCCTTATAAATATCTAATTACCTTTTAATGTTCTCTGGATCCCCAAGGAGGCAGAGGGAGGGGTGCCTGCCCTAGATTGGGAGGCAATTATCCTCTTTGGAAATTGGTCTGGCCCAAATCTGGGCATGGAGATGGAGTTGGGTTCTCCCATTAACCACCTGAGTTCGGGCAACTCGCTCCCAGTCCAAGCTGAGCCCACCAAAACTGATCCCTGTGAAGCCTGGCAGGGTGATTTTGCCTGACCTTTGGCTGATGATGCAATGGATCTCAGGAGCCAGCTGGGACAGAGGGAAATCCTCCCTGGGACCAGGAGTGAGGGACTGGGGACACAATGATGGCAGTGAGAGATGAGACCCAAGGAAATAACAATCTGTAAAGGTTTAAAGCCTATCAAGTGCACAGACACAACTCTCAAATCTAAAACTCTCTCTGGCCTTTGTTCATTTGGTAAAAGCTCTGGAAAATCTTGAAATCTAAGGCTGGTTAAAGCCCTGACCCTTTGTTCCTCAAAAGGTTCTTGTTAAAAATAACCCCTGTGCTCCTCTGAGAGCTGCCCTTCACAAACACCCCCCTGGATTCCCTGTGTGTGCATGTCCAGGTTGTCTAAAACACCAGTTCAGTGCCCGGGCTCCAGGCTGTGGTCAGTGCTCTGGAGCCCTGCACATGCTCATGGAATACAGCTTGGGAAACACTCAGCTGGGCCATTGATCATTCCCTGCCCTCCAGGGCTGGTGCAGGGCTCAGCACAAAGGGACAGTGTTCAGCCTCCTGCACACCTGGGCATTCCAGGGCTGGCTCTCAGCATATTCCTAAAAATATACCACAAATCATGCCAGAAATGGGCCTGTGCACAGGGAGGCTCTGGGGTCACCACCCCACAGCTGCTTTTCCAAATCTCCATTTTCAGATGTTCCTCTTTCACCTGTTTCTATTTATTTTGGTGGGAATATTGATTTTTTTCCCCTATCAGTGAAGGTTGTTCTAGAGGTGCAGGGGTGTATTTGCCATCCTTTCTGCTCTCCTGGCTGGAGGAAGCACAGAGAACTCTGAGCAGGTCACTTTGCTCCCTGCAGGCTGGAGGTGTGGAGACCTTTATTTGGTGTCTGTTCTCCTCCTTATCCAAGCGACAGAGCCCAAGGACAGAATGTCTTGGTGACATTAAAAATGAGAGTTCTGGGGTGACAGAAGTGGCCCAGACAATCAGTCTCAGAGGTTCTGAGATTTACCACCCTGATTTACCCTCAGTCCTTAATTCTACTCTTATCCCCATCTTGTAACTGATTAATCTAAGCATTGTTTGTTTAATGAGTGAGATTCAGGCATTTCACCCCCAGCATCAACCAGACACCTTGGAACTGTAGATAAAAACTCACCTGAACTCCTGGCATCGATTTCACTTGAGAAAATCAATTCCTGACAGTTGCAGTCCATAACCTTGGCAGGGAAAAAGGGACAGCAGTGAGAGCAACGGGACACAGAGTCTGGGTGGAACCTGAAGGGATGATGAGCCTAATTTGGCTTGATTGGAAAAGAGCATCCCATGAGAAAGGGCATGTGTGGGAGTGGTAATAATATATATTTTATTTGTTAAATAAATAGAAATTACTTACCCTGTGCCCCCTACCAATCTCAAACATAAAGCTGTTAAACCTCAATCCAGTTACTACCATCTACGAGAACACAATTAACACACCCACCAGAACACAATTAATACTTTCTTATTAATTCCCAATTATCTCATGATTATTTTCCCTGCTGGTCAGCAGAGTTATTTCCAGTTGGGACTTGCTCAGCCCAGCCACTGCTGACCCGACTGGGAGAAGATTTCCAGCTTACATGAGCTTTTCCTTTAGGCATAAAACTATTCTAGGAGGGAATGGCACTGATTTGGAGGGGACACAACCCTCAAAATGCTGCTTTCCTTTAACTCCAAGGAATCAGACACGGGCTCTGTCCCTCTCCCTGTGTGGCACCAGGGACCATCAGGCTCCAGCAGCAGCACATCCCCAGCCCTGGGATAATTGCCTGGTGCTGGGACAGCTGCTCCAAACCCACTGAGCCAATTAGCAGAGCCCCTGTCCCATCCCACCCTCAGCCCTGCACGGGAGAGCAGCTTGAACATAAGCCAGACCCCGGGAGCTGCAGGTAAAGGGCTGCTTCCCCTGATCAGAGAGCTGAGCTGGCCATTCCCTGCTGGAAGTTACTCTTGCATAAAACATCAAACTCACAGGAGTCACTTAATTTAAGGAGTGCCCATGCTGGGGAGTGCAGGGAAGGAGACAGATTGTGGGTCTGAGACAGTTATTAATTCAATTACAAAGCATGGAAGGATCCTGGAGCTACAGAAGCATCTTGGAGCTTATCAGTGAACAAGGGACTGTGCTGGTGGCTCCTTCCCTAATAAGAGCCAGGCATTTCCAAGGTGCCAGGGAGAGGACAGACTTACTGGCAATTATCCCACCAGCTGCTCCTGCAATAAAGAGATTGCCAGGCAAGCTCTGCTTTGGTCTTATTTACAGTGTCACTTCCAGGCCACATTTTGGAAAGGGCTTGGGGCAACCTGTCCTAGGGGAAGGTGTCCCTGCCCATGGCAGAAGGGTGGAACTGGATGATTTTCGAGGTTCCTTCCAACCCAAACCATTCTGGGATTCTGGTTTCCATACAGCCTGTGTGGAAGGGGATCTGCTAGAATTTGTTATTTGCCTGAGACACGAGTCCCTCAGTGAGGACAGCTGGCACTTCCCAGTGGCAAAGGGTCACCCAAGGGTGCTGGTTCCAAAGTCACAGTGTGGGAGAAGGCAGGGAGCTCCTTGTGTTCCTCTTGTGCCTCTGCCTGAGCCATAGTCACAGCAGCAAGGTCAGAGTCAAACCATGTCTGAACAGCACAAAAGCAGCTTAAGGCTCATCCCAGTCACGGGATGGAATGGTCTGCACTGGTTTGCACACCAGCAGCCAACTGGTTTGAGTTGTCAAGAGCTGGAGATGCTGCAGATGCAGGGACTGAGGGGACCATCAGAGCTGTGAAGATCCTGGTTCTCCTCTCTGCTCCCTTGCCCTGGAGAGGACAAGGAGGAACCAGCCAGTTTGTGCAGACACAGGAGGAACCAGCACGTCCCCCCTGCCAGGGCCAAGGAGGGCATCCAGGGATTCCCAGCTCCAGTTGGTGTCCATACCCCTCCATCCACGTGTCTCCAGGGGTGCTGGTCCCTCTGGCAGGGCGGGCATGGGGTGAGATACTCAGTGCCAGGGCTGGGGCTGGGCTGTGCTGACAGATGGCTTGTGACTTCCACGCTGCTGCTTCTTCCCTCCTCGCTGCTGCCGCGGACACCCTACAAGACTGAAAAGGAGACTTTTCAGAGAAAGCCCAAAGGGGCTGAGTGGGTTTTCCCTCTCCTGCAGTTTGGTGCCAAGCCCAGAGTGGCACGAGGAGCTACGGGCCGGTGTTTGAGGAGCAGCCTTCCCACACCCTCTTCCCTGAAGGCTCAGCAGAGGAGAAGGTCACTTTGTCCTGCCGAGCACGAGCCAGTCCTCCTGCAACCTACAGGTGAGCTCAGCTGCTCCCTCTGCTCCTGCACTGGGATAAAACCTGCTGGAATTTTGCTTTCTCTCCTCCAGGTTTATATACAAAAAGAATCATTCCATGGGAATGAGCCTCCTCAACCACACATGATGTAAATCCTGTGAGGAGCTGCTGAGGGAGCTGGGGGGGCTCAGCCTGGAGAAAAAGAGGCTCAGGGGGGACCTTCTCACTCTCTGCAACTCCCTGATGGGAGAGGGGAGCTGGGGTGGGGTCGGGCTCTGCTCCCAGGGAACAGGGACAGGAGGAGAGGGAACAGGTTCAAGTTGTGCCAGGGGAGGTTTAGGTTGGACATCAGGGAAAAATTCCTTCATGGAAAGGGCTGTCAGGCATTGGAAGGGGCTGCCCAGGGAGGATTGGAGTGCCCAGCCCTGGAGGTGCCCAAGGAATGACTGATGTGGCACTCAGTGCTCTGGGCTGGATGACAAGGTGGGGCATCAGGCACAGGGTGGATTCAATGATCCTGGAGAGATTTTCCAGCCTCAACAATTCTGTGACGTGCCATCTCTCCCAGGGCACAGCCAGGATAGAAATCCAACTCCAATCCCAACACGGCTGGAAAACCAACAAGCACAGCCTCCTGCGAGGCCCCACGAGTGTGGCCAGGAGGATTTACCCCCCTCACTCCCCACCCTCCCTCTTGGCAGGTGGAAGATGAATGGCACAGAGATAAAGGTGGAGCCAGACTCCCGGTACAGGCTGGTGGCAGGTGACCTGGTCATCAGCAACCCCGTGAAAGCCAAGGATGCTGGATCCTACCAGTGCCTGGCATCCAATTCCAGAGGCACCGTGGTCAGCAGGGAGGCCTCTCTCCGCTTTGGCTGTAAGTTTGTCTCCACAGGCTCAATGAAAAGCAGCCACAGGGATGCTGGGGGCAAACTGACCCCTCTGCTCACGTGGATAAATATGGGAGAGTAGAATTCTTGCTCATGGCACCCAACCCATGGAGAAACCCCTGGAACCTCCACGTGGTGCTGTAGAAATTGGATGTACCACAGAGAAAGCCAATAATACTTTGGGGTCTCCCTCTGTAGAACCCCTGAGAAGACCCAGCCTTTGGAGGGGGAGATAAAACACAGTGATCCCTCCAGTCTTCCTTGTCCAGGTTTCACTTTGCCTGTTCAGTTTTGCAGGAATTCTCAGCGGAGGAGCGGGACCCTGTGAAGATCACCGAGGGCTGGGGGGTGATGTTTGCCTGCAGCCCTCCCCCCCACTACCCAGGTAAGGCTCTGCACCTCCCACCTCCACAGGCAGGAGACACACAGCACAGCAAGGGATTCCCAGGCGTGTGAATCACTCCCTGTGTTCCTGTGGGAATTTTAGGGAGGGAGATTTGGGGTTAATTCAGACTCCGTAAAGCAACGAGGAAGGACTTGACGTGTCCATGCAAGGACCAGCTCCAAGGACTGCTCTGGGTTCATCCAGCAGGGAGGACACAGACAGCCTGTGCAGTTTGTTCCTTTCCCTCTCCCCCCAGGATTATCCTACCGATGGCTCCTCAATGAGTTTCCCAATTTCATCCCAGCCGATGGGAGACGTTTCGTCTCTCAGACCACGGGAAACCTCTACATTGCCAAGACTGAGGCTTCTGACCTGGGCAACTACTCGTGCTTTGCCACCAGCCACATCGACTTCATCACCAAGAGCGTGTTCAGCAAGTTCTCCCGGCTCAGCCTCGCTGCAGAGGGTCAGTGCCCTTGGATCAGAGCTCTTGGAGCAGCAGGATAATGCCAATTATCATGGGAAAAAAGCAAAATTAAGCCCCTGCAAAGCACTCAGGCTCCACAGGACACCAGCAGTGACCAATCACCCAGCAGCCTCTCAGGGGAGCTTAGGAGCTTATAAAAATATGGATTGGCTGGAATGTGGGGGAGGCAGCCCTCTCTCCAGCTGCTTGTGCAGCTACAAACCTCATCCATGGGGGTTCTCTACTTTTAAAAGCTGCTTCTGGGGCAGGGAAAAAGGAGTTAAACAGGTAGGAAGGCCAGGTTGGACAGAGCTTGGAGCAACCTGGTCTGGTGGAAGGCTCCCTGCCCATGGCAGGTGGAACTGGATGGGCTATAAGGTCTCTTCCAATCCAAACCTTTCCATGATTCTATGAAATTGAGGAGAAATAGCCTTGAGATGTTGCAAAGAGATTTCTAGAGCTTTTAGCAAGAGCTGTTCTAAAAAGGAAACAAAACCTCTGCCACCTTACCCAGACACACAAAGGTTTGGGAAAGCTGTGTCCCCTCGTGGGTCCCTCTGCCTTTTGAGACCTCAGGTGGGGTGTTTTGGGGTCCTCCAGGACTCCAGTGGTGTTTCTCTCTGACAGATGCCCGGCAGTTCGCACCCAGCATCAAGGCCAGGTTCCCTGCAGACACCTACGCCCTGGCCGGGCAGGTGGTGACCCTGGAGTGCTTTGCCTTTGGAAAGTGAGTGTGGTGTCCATGTCACCTGGGCTTGGGGTGGGGAGGGAATGGCAGAGCCTTCAACCTTCACACCCCATCTCTTCAACCAGAGCCGGAGAGGGAATGGGAAAAGGGAGGAGCTGGCTAAAGCCATCTGTGCTGCTGGCCAGGGACCAGCTGGGAGGGCAGCCAGGTGGCCACGTGGGGACCGAGGTACTCTGTGCTCTGGTGTCACACACATTCACCAGACTGGCTGTTCCACAGCCCTGTCCCTCGGATAAAGTGGAGGAAGCTGGATGGCTCCCAGTCCTCCAAGTGGATCGGCAGCGAGCCCCTCCTGCAGATCCAGGATGTTGGCTTCGAGGACGAAGGCACTTACGAGTGTGAGGCTGAGAACATCAAAGGGAGAGACACCTACCAGGGCCGCATCATCATCCAAGGTAAGACACTGAAACACGAGCCTTTCACCCACAGTAACACACTTAAAGGTGTCTTTCACCCAGGGTGCCCAGGCAATGGACTGGGGCTTTGGGAGCAAACCTACCCCCTCTAATCCTACCCTTATCAGCCTTAATTAAACCTGTTGCAAAGCCTGCACAAAGACGTGCAGAGATTACCAATACCTTTTCTCAGTTCCTATGGCAAGCCTGCTGTGCCAACCACCATGCTAAGTGTGATGGCAACACGGGCACCGTGCTGCCCAGCTGGCACCACCCCCGAGCTGAGCTGTGCCCCCTGTCTCGCAGCCCAGCCCGAGTGGCTGAAGGTGATCACGGACACGGAGGCTGACATCGGGTCCGACCTGCGCTGGAGCTGCGCGGCCGCCGGCAAACCCCGGCCCACGGTGCGATGGCTGCGGGATGGGCAGCCCCTGAGCTCCCAGGTACCCCCCAAATCCCCCCCCTGCCAGCACCAAACCTGCTCCTCCAGACTCAGCCCCTCCTCCTGCCTCGCTGCGAACGCATCTCCACCCGGTTTGTCACCCGCATCCCCGTTCCATGTGCCCCCATGAGGCTGCAAAGCAATGCCACGAGCCCGAGTTGCCTCTGCTGGCACTGTCATCCCAGCCATTGCTCCGTGCAACTCCAGGGACTCACAGCCACTTGTCAGGGCAGACAGACACCTGTCTTTGTGTGACCTGCACGTCCCTGCTCAGCAAACAGAGCGCAGCGACGTGGGGGAGCGGCTGCACAGACACAAAAACACACCCGGAGTTTTCTCCCGTGGAAAACCAGGCTGGCTCCGAGGAGTCTGTAATGAAACTCAACCCTGAGCACCCGAGGCTTGAGTTCCATTTTTGTTTTCCTCATCTAATGGGTTCATCCTCTTGTTTGCACAGAACCGCATCGAAGTGAGCGGTGGAGAGCTGAGATTTTCCAAGCTAGTCCTGGAGGACTCTGGCATGTATCAGTGTGTGGCTGAGAACAAGCATGGCACAGTTTATGCAAGCGCTGAGTTAACAGTGCAAGGTAATTCCTCACTTCCCAGAGCTCTGGCTTTCAATGGGACACTGAAGCATTTCAGATCCTGTCCTAAGCTCGCGAGCCCAGAGTAAGAGGAGAGCAGACAAAAACTGCTTCAGTCACCACTGAAATGTAGTTGCTGGTTCAACAAGACACTCTACAACCCTGTAAAATTTAAATCCTGGGTAAATTCAGTAACTCTCAAAGAGAACAAGGACATCTGTTTAGCCACAGGACAGGCAGCAGCACCACAAGCTCCCTTTCACTACAGCTCCTTGTTTTTGGAGGAAAGAGGTCCAAAAAAAAAGGAGTTCAGCGTCCATT
The DNA here is from genome assembly GCA_035221455.1 of Xenops minutus. Taxonomy (NCBI): domain Eukaryota; kingdom Metazoa; phylum Chordata; class Aves; order Passeriformes; family Furnariidae; genus Xenops; species Xenops minutus. The sequence goes on along the minus strand of JAWWEE010000069.1, from coordinate 3,224,789 downwards.
CAGCCTGTTTTGATGGATGGTGACTGGAGCTGAACTGATGCCAAACTTGTTCCACATTAGTCCAAAAGTTTATCTCCTCAGCATCAGGAGAAGCCAAAGAGAAATTAAAGGCCCTGAGCATCAGCTGCTCACCATTAATACACTGAGGGCAACAGGTAAATCCCAATTCCATCAATGATTCCAGGGGGAGTTTTAGGCAAGCTGGATGCCTGTGTTGGGGATTTTGGTCAGCACATCAAAGGGAATATCCTCTACATTTTCCAAAGCAGCTGTCCTTGTGTCTCTCAAAGACCTTGCACTTGTTAGGGCCATTCCCATTGCTATGTGTGACAGGTGTGTCACACAACACCTGCCCCAGGTGTGTCACACAAGCCCTGCCCTGGCAGCAGAGGAACCACTCCTTCATCCTGCTCTCCAGATGCTGCCTCGCTTCCTACCGAGCCATCCAACAACAAACCAGCAGCACCCACTTACACGGCACTTGAGATGCCCCCAGAGCAGGGGGTTCTGACCCCTCCTTAATCCTCTCTCTCCCCCCTGTAGCCTTAGCACCAGATTTTAGACTAAACCCAGTGAAGCGACTGATCCCGGCGGCGCGGAGTGGGAAGGTCATCATCCCCTGCCAGCCACGAGCAGCACCAAAAGCCACTGTGCTCTGGACCAAAGGGACTGAACTCCTGGTCAACAGCAGCAGGTAGCAGCACAGACTCAGCTTCTGCCTAGAAACTGTAGCTGAAATCATGGGGTTTTTCTTGCCAGAAGACTGGATTTGATGACCCAAATGTGCTGCTCCATCCCTGAGCTTTCTTATTCCTCTGATTTCTTCTTTAGAAAACTCCTACATAATATTTTTCTCTGTCTTTATCCCTAATTTCTCTAAAAGCAGCAAGTGCTGGAAATTACCAGGTGGACAGAGCGAGCAGACATTTTAACCTTGCCCTTGTGTGGTTCCTCTCCCTTTGCAGGGTCACTATTACTGCAGATGGCACCTTGATCCTCCAGAACATCAGCAAATCTGATGAGGGAAAATACACCTGCTTTGCTGAGAATTTCATGGGCAAAGCCAACAGCACTGGGATCCTCTCTGTTCGAGGTAGAGCTGTTTGCCTTGATTTGGGGTCAGTCGAGCAAGAAATGGAGGATGTGATATTTCTCCTCTCCTTATACTCCCAGAAAACAATGCAATACTAAGGCAAACAAACAGTTTCAGCCTGTGGAGCAGCAAACCTTCTGCTGACCCACCAAATGCCCCACCAACCTTGAGAAAAGCACTTCCATTTCCTAACAACTGCAATCCCTCCTCTTCCTCCTGCAAAACTCCAGAGCTGGAAAGTGTTGGTTGGCTGGGATACCAGAACAGCTGACAGCCCTCCCTGCTCTTTCTCTGCAGATGCCACCAAAATCACCCTGGCACCATCCAGTGCTGACATCAATGTGGGTGAGAACCTCACCCTGCAGTGCCACGCGTCCCACGACCCCACCATGGACCTCACCTTCACCTGGGCCCTGGATGACTTCCCCATCGACTTTGACAAGTCTGAGGGGCACTATCGGAGAGCCAGTGTGGTGAGGAGAAAGGGCAGTCATGTGCCACCGAGAGGGATAGAGAATTAATGCCAGCTGCTTGCATGTTCGTGGTGGGCTGGGCCTGGCTGGGCACTGGTGCCCACCAAAGCCACTCCATCAGAGATGCTGTGAACTCCACACCCCTGGAAGTGTCCAAGGCCAGGCTGGACAGGGCTTGGAGAAACCTGGGCTAGTGGAAGGTGTCCCTGCCCATGGCAGAGGGTGGAATGGGATGGTTTTTAAGGTCCTTGCCAACCCAAACACTTCTATGATCACTCCCTGCTCAGCTGAACAAGGGAGAGGAGCAGGCAGAGATCACTCAGGGATCACCATCAGTAGCAAAACAGACTCAGCACAGGCCACCTGATGGGCTTGGCCTTGGCCAGCATTGGCTCCATCTCAGACAGGGAAATCTTCCTGCAGCTCCTCACAGACCCCCCTTCTACACCCCCTCCACTCCCCAAAACCCGACCATGCAAACCCAAACCACGCTGAGTGCTGGACTGTGGTCAGGTTCAAAGGCTCTCCCCACTGTCTTCTCCCCCTGCCCTGCAGAAGGAAGCTGTTGGGGACCTGAGCATCTTCAACACGCAGCTGAAGCACTCGGGGCGCTACACGTGCACAGCCCAGACCGTGGTGGACAGCGCCTCGGAGTCAGCCACGCTCACTGTCAGAGGTAACTTCTCTGCCACGAGGTTCCCTGCTCCTCACAAGCCCAAAGTCATGGCATGGCCCTTGCAAGGGATCCCTTTGCTCTTCCCTTGTAGCCACCTCACCACCTATGGGGCTGTGGTTTGATGGGCATGGTGGTTTTCAGTTTTAATCTTGGAGGTCTTTTCCAATCTAACCATTCTGAGAGTTGATAGGCTTAGGAGCTTTTCTGGAGGCTAAAACTGGAGGGGAGGCTTCCTACCTTCCAGAAAAGGAAGGCTTGGTGTTAATTTATGACCTACACAATGCAAAGAGCAAGGAAACTCCAAATCTTTCATCTTAGTAACACGTCCATTTGTGTCCCACCATGCCAGGACCTCCAGGGCCCCCCGGGGGGGTGGTGGTGAGAGACATCAGTGACACCAGCGTCCAGCTGAGCTGGAGCCGTGGCTTTGACAACCACAGCCCCATTGCCAGGTACCTCATCGAGGCCCGGACCCTCCTCTCCAGCAAATGGAAGCAGATGAGGACCAGTAAGTGTCTCGATGGCAGCACTGGGGACATGGCCCAGGAAAGCCACCAGCCCCTGTGCCTTTGCCCTGTGCTGCCACTCGCTCTATCCGCCCTCCTCTCGTGTTATTGGATTATATAGATCCTGTAAACATTGAAGGCAATGCTGAGACAGCCCAGGTGGTGAACCTCATCCCTTGGATGGATTATGAGTTTCGGGTCTTGGCCAGTAACATTCTTGGAGTGGGGGAGCCAAGTTTGCCCTCCAGCAAAATCCGTACCAAGGAAGCAGGTAGGTGTGGATACACCCACGGGGAGCAGGGGGAACCCCAGGGACCTGTCCCTGCCTGCTGCAGGGGGAAGGCTGGCCTGGTCCCAAAGGATAAATCATCTCCTTGAGTGCTCCTGGAGGTGAGGCCATGGCAGGATTTTCTGCCTTTTTGCCCATTTCCATGTGAAAGCCGAAGCAGTGGCAGAGCTGGCAGTGACTTCACCAGCACTAGAGCCAATATATGAAACCATTATAGATCCTGCCTTCCCACCCTGACCCTCCTGGCAGCCGGGAATGTTCATTCCATCTCCAGCTGCTTGAATGTGCTGGCAGAAGGGACTCCAGAACAGCAGAAGTGCTCTCAGGGTACCAAATGCAAAGCAGCTCCCTTCCAACAAGAACTCCCCTCCACATCCCTGCCTTTGAGCTCCATCCTAGTCCCCTTGGAGATGAGCTGCCCCCAAACAAGCTGGTCAGGCACAAACCAGTGTTCCAGAGTTGCTTTCCACGGGTTTCATAGCTGAAAACAGAGCCCAGCCCTCCTGTGGGAGCTGCCAGAGGCTGTGACATGCCGTGTCTGTGCTCAGCTCCATCACTACCATCCCCTTGACCCAACCTGTGCTGTGTGCTTTTGTTTGGGGACCTGACAGCACCCACTGTGGCACCATCTGGGCTCGGCGGCGGTGGAGGGGCTCCCAACGAGCTCATCATCAACTGGACGGTGAGTGCTGGGAGGGGGCCAAGGGGAGGGGCACCTGCCATTCCCTCTGGGAATTCAGACATGGGGCTGAGCAGACACTCTGCTTAGTCAAAAATCTCGCTGGTTTTGCTGGAAATGATAAAACATTCCTGCATTTTTAATTGATGTAGCAAGGGGTTGCGTTTCCTTTTATACTCTTGTGGGTTTGGTCTTTAAACCACCGAAGCTTTGAGTCTCTCTGGACAGGCTCTGATAGACTTTAGTGGACAGAGCTTGAGGGAGCTGGAGATTGGACATCTGGGATCTTAAATTCATGGTCCTTCAGAGACATGTTGGAGCACCCAGAAGATCCAGAGGGGATTAACAAAGACATTACCCTTAGAGCTGGAGACTCTCTGTCTAAGGATAAGGGAGACAAAGAATATGGACCAAATTAGCCAATAAAGGATAGAATACTAATTAATGAGGAGAATTAGATAACTTAGAACCAATGAACATTGATTTGTTTGCTGAGATGGAACAGAATGGAATAGAATAGGGATAAGAATAGAATAGAATAGAATAGAATAGAATAGAATAGAATAGAATAGAATAGAATAGAATAGAATAGAATAGAAT
>JAWWEE010000069.1:3167263-3211111 GCA_035221455.1 Xenops minutus | reverse complement strand
GGCCGGGGCCGTGCGACCCTCGGGCCCCGCTGCGGCCCCCGGGGCTCCGCCGCCCCCCGCCGCCCCCGCCGCCCCGCGCCCCGGCATGAAGCGCTGCCGGTCGGACGAGCTGCAGCAGCCCGAGGAGGATCCCGGCGCCGCGGCGGAGCAGCCGCCCGGGCACGGCGGGATGGAGGGCAAGGCCGGGGAGGGGGCGGCGGGCGCGCTGCCCGAGGCGGGGGCTGCCCCGGCGCGCTCCAAGCCCCCCGACCTGAAGGTGAGCGCGGGGGGACACGGAGGGGTCGGGGGGGGATTTGGGGGGATCGCGACCCCCGTGGAGCATCCCGTGACTGAGAGCCCCGCGGGGTCAGCCGTGGGATGGGGCTCGGGGGGTGCTGGCCCCGCCACAGGTGTGACCTTGGGGGGTACGGGGTGGATCCGGGATGGGGGTGCTCCAGGAATGGGGGTCTCCAGGGATGGGGGTGCTCCAGGCATGGGGGGTCTCCAGGGATGGGGGTGCTTCAGGGATGGGGGTGCTCCAGGAATGGGGGTGCTCCCGGGATGGGGATGCTCTAGGGATGGGGATGCTCCAGGGATGGGGATGCTCCCGGGATTGGAATGCTCCCGGCATGGGAATGCGCCAGGGATGGGGATGCGCCAGGGATGGGGATGCGCCAGGGATGGGGGGTCTCCAGGGATGGGGGGTCTCCAGGGATGGGGATGCTCCTGGGATGAGGATGCGCCAGGGATGGGGATGCTCCTGGGATGGGGATTCTCCTGGGATGAGGGTGCTCCTGGGATGGGGGTGCGCCAGGAATGGAGACCGTGCTGGGATGGGGAGGTTCCCGGGATGGGGATGGTCCTGGATGAGGATCATCCTGGAATAAGGACGCTCCTGGACGAGGATGCTCCAGGGATGGAGGTGGTCCCAGGATGGGGATGGTCCTGTGATAAGGATGCTCCTGGCGTGGGGAGTGGTCCCGTTATGAGGATGCTCCTGGGATGAGGATGCTCCTGGGATGAGGCTGCTCCTGGGATGAAGATTGGTCCCAGGATAAGGATGGTCCCAGGATGAGGATGCTCCGGAATGAGGATGCTCCTGGGATGGGGGTGGTCCTGTTATGAGGATGGTCCCAGGATGAGGATGCTCCTAAATGAGGATGCTCCTGGGATGGGGATGGTCCCGGGACGGGGATGCTCCTGCATGAGGATGCTCCAGCGATGGGTGCCGGGACGGGGCTGTCCCCGGGCGGGGTGACAGGGCTGTCCCCTGGGCAGAGGGGCTGCGCAGCCCCCGGTCCATCCCTGCCCGGTGCGGGGGGGTCGCTCCGGGAGGATCCGGGGCTGCGGCAGCCGGGAAGTGACGGTGTAGAAATGGCCCCGAGGCTTCTCCTGCCGTGTCCGGCTGACGAGCAAAACAAGTCCCGCGGCTCCGCAGCGCTGCGGGAGCGAAGGAGCCGCTCCCGGCGCCGGGAGGAGGATGGGGCGGTCCCGCGGGGAATCGGGAGGAAAATTCCCGCGGGTTTGGAAGCGCAGGAGCTCCGACCCCCGGCGCTGTTCAACAGGGTCCCGCTGGAGAGGATGCGCTGGGGTTTGGGTCCTGCAGAGGTGAATTCCCTGCAGGAAAAGCCCTGGAGCTTGGGGGTTTTCAGGCTCTGGGGTGGTCGTGGTTGAAGGTGGTCACGCCGTGCTGGTGCAGAGGTGATGCTTCCACCCTCTGGTTTCAAAAAGAGCTGGGAAAAGTGGAAGGTGTCCATGGTCACCCGTGGGCAGCCTGGGATCCCGGGAGGAGCCCCTTGCTGTGGACACCCCAGGCAGCTCCTTGGCCTAGAAGGTCTCCCTGGTGTGGTCAATGTCATGCAGATGCTGAGAAGGAGATCCAGGAGTGCCAAGCTGCTGCCATGCAGGAATTAAACCCCCTCTTCCTACAGGAGAACTCGCCTGCTCTAAGCACAAGAAGCTCCCTGGCTGCTGGATGGGACACATGAGGCCTTTTCCTCGATGTCCAAGCAGCAGCTCCTGCTCCAGAGGCTCTTTGGGCTTTGCTGGGCTTTTCTGGGGTACAGAAAACAGCTGGAGGGGAGAGCAAGGGCAGGGGCATCCCCTGGCTGGGAGGGTGGGCAGGCCCTGGCACAGGTTGCCCAGAGAAGCTGTGGCTGCCCCACCCCTAGAAGTGTCCAAGGCCAGGTTGGATGGGAATCTGGTTTGAAAAGTGTCCCTGGCCATGGAACTGGATGAGCTTTAAGGCCCCTTCCAACCCAGACCATTCTATGGCTCCATGACCCTGTGATCCATGGGGATGTGGTGCTCAGGGCCATGCAAGGCTGGGATATCCTTCTTTCCTTACCTCGAGCAGGCTTGCCTTGGCTTAGCCAGGGTGGAGCTTCTCATACACATCATCCCTCAGCATCATCCCCCATCCTTTCTCTCCACCTGGAGCCCTTTTTGCCAGCACAGAGGGTCAGAAAGGGGTGAGAACGTGGGGCAAAAGGAGCTGCAGCTTCCAAGGGCTGTGAGCAGCACAGCAAGCATTCCTGGCTCGGCACATCCAGCCCGGAGCTGGAGCTCAGCCGACTCCGCAGCCTCATCCCGCTGGCAGCACCAGCCATGGCCAACTGCCCATTGATTTTATCGACCCGAGCGTGATACCCTGATGCAGGTTTGCTTCCAGTGCTCACCTTTAACACGTCTGTAGCTCAGCAATTAATTACCTGCCTGGAATAAATCCTCAAACTCACTTCAGTGGGCAGAGCAGTCGGAAAGCTGTGTCTGGGAGCTGCCCGCAGCACCGGGCGCTCTGCCTGGCCCTGCCACAGCCACCACGAGCAGCCACTTCCCCTCCTGCTGCTACAGTTTGTGGCATCTTCAATATAATCTGAGAGTTGTCCTGCCCCAAACCCCCTCTGGAGCTGCACGGTGGGGTGGGGTCAAACAAGCTGGTCCTTGGTCCCCCTGCTGTCCACCCACCAAGCCAACAGACTCATCTCCCCGTGGAGCAGTGCAAACTTCCCTCTGCTGCCAGCTGAAGATGGATTTGAGCTGGCAACGTGGAAACAACAGGCTGTCTTGTGTCATCTCCATCCCTGAACCCCAGCAGATCCATGGCAGCTCTCCCTTCCCCAGCCCTGACTCCGGCTCCGTTGCCGACAGCGAGGGCTCCGTTAGGGGAAAAGAGGAAAAATAAGTTCTGGCAAGGAGGAAAGCTGATGTGTGACACATAGTTGTGCTCAAAAATACCTCAGGTGGCAGGGAGTTCTGTGCTCTGCAGCAGAGTGACTGGATCCATACAAAACCCTGCAGAAGGAGACATCCAGCCTCTCGTGGCTGCTGGGGTGTCCCACCACCACTTGGTCCCACTTCCCCCAGGCATCTCTGAGCTGAGTGTTTCCCCTGGGTCTCTCTCTCTGTTCTCCCCAATGGTCTGATCTGGCCAAGGCCTGAAAGTTGAAGCCTGACATCATTCCCATCTCCAGTTTCACGATCCTGGTCCTCATGGCTCCTGCCTTTCTTCCTTTTAACCTAAAAGCCAAGATCAGCAGGAATCCAGAGGTGTTGGCCTAAGCTCTTCCCACTTCCCAGGGCCTGACCCAAACCCCACATCCATGGGCAAAAAGCTTCTCCTGGGCTTTGTGGACCTGGGGAGCCTCTCCTGAGGAGGAGGCAGATGAAGGACAAGGGGAGGTCCCACCACAGAACATTCACTTCCCAGCACTGGGAACAATGGGATTGGGGCAGGGGTGGCTCCAGGGGATGGAGTGAAGCACAAACCTCCCATTTCCTCCCACTCAGCTAGTTTATTTTTTTCTGGAGATCCCTTGCTATGAGGAGATGGATCTGAGGGTGGAGACCCCCCCGATGGGATCCCACATCCCACCCATAGCAGTGCAGGGAGGATGCAGAGGATTCCTCCTCTCCATAAAGGTCACCAGCCCCTGTTCTAAACCCACAGGTACATTTATATTTAATCCCTGGCACGAACAATTTTCCAGGCATATTTTGGTCCTGAAAGGACACGGCCAAGGTGAGCTGGCTCCCCTGTGGTTCCAGGATGGAGCTGTTGTCAGGCAGTGGAGCAGCTCCAGTCCCTGGAGCAGCCACATCCATCATCTCCCCGGGGCACGGCTCATCCAGCACTGCTGGGCTGCTGGCAGGGACCCCCGTGGGTCTGTGCTGCACAGCAGGACCCCCTGGCCCCTCAGGGAGAGTGGAGCATCCTCCCAGGCAGGGTGTTCCCTGGAGTTTGTGCTGGGCACAGCGGAGGGGCGGGAGCCAAGGGTGAAATGTGTGGCTCTCCCAAGAGCTGCATCCCAGCAGGAACAGGCTCCTGGTGGTGCTCCATGCCCAGCTGCCTGATGATCCCAGATCTGGTCCCCTAGGATCCCCATCCCTGCTTCCCACTGGATTTCAGCACTCAGCATCCCTGCAGTCTGTTCAGGAGGTGACGGCCATGGGAGAAACCGCTGTGAGCTGCCACTGGTTATTCCCCCCAAGGAGCACATCTGGCACATCTGGCTCCTCTCAGCACCAGCAGCAAAGATGTCACCCTGCAAATGTCACCTGGGATCGGGAGCTCAGGGAGGGTCTGGAGCCCCCACCCCTGGACTGGGGGTTCCCTGTTTTTTGGGAGAGCATTCCAGGAGCTGCATGTCGCTCCAGCGTGCTGGTAGTGCCTTAACCAACATGACTAACGTTTGTCACATGTTTGTTCTCTCATCTGGCCCCGGGAGGAGCAGTGTGTGTGTGTGGGGGAGTGCTTTATTTGCCATTTTAGAACATCTCCACGTTCTCCTTGCTGTTTGTGGCAGTGGGAGGAGCAGCAGAGCTTGGGATGCTGTGTGAGATGGGGCTGAGAGAGGCAGCGGGGTTGTCACCCCGTGGGGACCACTCTGAGCCTGTTCCCCAGCCTGGCTGGGGGTGCTGGGTGGTGGTAGGACCCCCTGGGTGGGGATCCATAGGGGGATCAGCTGGAGGAGTGGAAACCCCACGCAGGGATGAGCAGGACCTGCCAGGGTGCTGCTGCTGTGTGGGGGCTCTGAGCTCTGGGCTGGTGGGGGATTGAACCCCCTGTGCCTTAAAATAAGGAGTACTGAGGGATGGGATGGGGTGGGAAGGGATGGGGTTCCACTGTGTCTGTGCAGTGCTCCCAAGAGCTGCAGAGTCTTGGCTGAAGCCTCTGGGCGGGCCAGGGATATAAATAATTAATAATAATAATAACAATTGAGCAGGATTTCGCAGCATGTGGCTGTGCTAGAAGGTCATGGCAATAAGATCCCCTCCTTGTGTGTCTGTCTGAAAGCCGAGTAAGAGGTTTGGATGTCGGGGCAGAGCTGGAAAACCATTTAGTGAGAAAATGGGGGGTTTCAGTGGCAAGAGCCTGGCACAGCCTGAGCCACAGTGGGCAAGGGCAGCACTTGGCTCTCCCATGGGATGTTGCCAGAGAGCAGAGTCCAAGACAAAACAGTCATCCACGTCACAAGTTTCCTGCAAGATATGGGATTTTTTCCAAAAAATGGGGGTTTTTTCCCAACTCTCCTCAGTGCAGAGCAGGGGTTGCTCCTTTGAAATCCCCACCACCAAATAGGAGACTGTGGCTGCATTAATGAAAAAGTCCAAAGAAACAATTATATTTTTGAATTAAAATCAGTGTTTTACAGCTGTCCACACTGAGAAATTAATCTCTGTGTCTCTCGCATCAGTTATTAAGCAATAGCTGTTCCAAAATAGCCCGTGCAGACTCTGTTCTGAGCCACGGGCAGTTTGGTGCCAGAAAAATGCCTCAGCTTTGGAAGTGCAGGACTATCTCAGAGTAGCATAAGAAAATAGAGCTTTTACATCAACAATTTCTCTGCAGAGTCACTTGTTTGTGGCCACCACTCCCAGCATCTTAATGCAGGCAAACCCTGAGCTTGAACAAAGTTGGTCCTGTGGGTTCCAGCTGGGAGGAACAGGGCTGGGATTCTTCTGCTTGCTTCCCTCCTCCTTTTTTCCATGTAGATCCCCTGCCTGCAAAGCCCCCGAAAGGCTCTTTCTGGAAAACTTGGAAAGGGCCTGAGGAGGGTTTGTTTTAAAAGATTCACTTCAATCAGGTGGAGCTGTTGGACCAAAAGACCTGAGGGCTTGTGGCTCCCACCCCCACGTTGCTGCTGGGAAAACCTCTTCTCCTTTACTGCCAGCTCCACTTTTAGTTTGTTTTCATCACCTTCAAGGAAGGGAGTTGATTGTTTCTTTTCACTTGGACCTTCTAATGGGCTAACTGTGCCCCTGAGGGTCTGCCATGCCCCTGAGGGGAGAAATCTGCGGGTTTATAGTTATTACCTACCTAATGCTGCCTCTGTTTCCATAGAGACTCTATAAATAGAATAAAATTTAAATCACTATTTCCTGAAGTAGTGGTTCAGCACCGTAGAGTTATTCTATATTTCCTAGGAAAAACCAAAAGTATGGATATTTTCATGATGAATGGCTAAGGAAAGGATTAAAGGCTTTGCCTGCAGAGTTTGGTGACACAGGATCTCATTGCTGGCTCCTTGTCAGTGTTACAGGTGTGATGACAATTAGGCCCTGATGGATTTGGGCACTGTGGCTTTAATGCCTGGGATTTTTGGGAGAAGGAATCCTTTCTGCATGGCCATGAAATGCTCCTCAGCCTGCAGCTCCTGGAGGTCGTGTCTGGAACATCAGAACTATTCCAAAACCCAGAGCGTTTGCCAAGTGTCTGCTGGGGCTGCAAACAGCTCGTGGTTCACACTGCTCTTCCAGCAGGACTACATGGCAGCGCTGCTGGCTCGGGAACAGCATCCCTGGGGACAGTCCTGCCTCGGTAAATCGGAGGTGAAATGGCCCTGGACGTCAGCAGGGTCAGGATTGGCGTCCTCAGAGTGGGGAGTGACTCCAAAAGCAAGACAGGGAACAACAGGGCAGCCCTGTGACCTGCCAGGTTCCTGCCACTGGGGCTGCTCTGGGAGGGCAGAGGGGATTTTGATGTCCCAAGAGCCTTTATTTGCTGCCTGGCAGATGTGATGGAGCAGGCATCAGGGATGCTGGAAGTTGCTGCCCATGCTGCTGCCCCCTGAGTGCCCACACACTGCAGAGGGCACCCGGCCAAAATCTCCCGTGGATGCAAATCTGGGCGTTGCAGTGGCTGCAGGGAAACCTCTCCGTGCTGACCCGGCTGTAATCGGGAGCACGATCTGTTCCACCATCCATATTGCATGACTTCCCTGTGGCCACGGCCACCCCCATGGCCAGGAGCCCTCATGGAAACAGCCCTGTGCCCGTGGGAATGGCATTCCCAGGCCCCTGGCAGAGGGAGACCAGGGGCAGCAGCGTGTCCCCAGCTCCTGCTGGAAACCAGTTACTGCCCACCGGGGGCTGGATTTGGTGGCACAAGGCCACGAGCTGTGGTTTCACCCCCATAAGCCAGCCCAGCCTGGACCGTGGAAAATCCCATGGGGGAAAAGCCCCCCACGTGTCAGAGAGCAGGAGGTTCTTGTGAGGCTCCAAGGCTGGGAGGAACTCTGGCATTTCTAGTGAAGGAAAAGGCTGCTCCATCCCTGCTGCCTGCAGGGTCAGGGTCTCTGGGCAGCATGTTGTCTTTGGAGGGTCTTTCCCCTCCTCTTGCTACTTTTAGGGGTAACCAGAGCTCATCAGGGACCTTGCCCTGGTGTGGGGAATGCTGGTGGAATGTGCACCTGAGCCACCCCGAGCCACCATGCTCAGCCCTGTGCGCCAACAAAAGGCCACTAATATTTAGGATTCCCATGGGTGTAAGTGACGTGCTGGCTCATTCCCTTTTCCTCTGTTCCCTTTGGGATGCTGTGGGATCCCCAGAGCCCTCCAGGAGCTCTTTACCCCATCAGGCTTTGATTTCGGTTCGGCGTGACTGTCCCTCAGAGCTACGGGTGCCATAGTGGGGTGACACCACCCCTTCCCGCCGCTCACAGGAGTTGCCCTCTCCCTTCTCCCTTCTCCCCCAGAAAATCCAGCAGCTCTCCGAAGGCTCCATGTTCGGCCACGGCCTGAAGCACCTTTTCCACAGCCGCCGCCGCTCGCGGGAGCGGGAGCACCAGAACTCTCCGGACGCGGCGCCGCCGCCCCACGGCGCGTCCGACCACGAGTCCCCCGACGAGAAGGAGCGCTCCCCTGAGATGCACCGCGTGTCCTACGCCGTGTCCCTGCACGACCTGCCGGCGCGCCCCACCGCCTTCAACCGCGTGCTGCAGCAGATCCGCTCCCGGCCCTCCATCAAGCGCGGCACGAGCCTGCACAGCGGCAGCCGCCGCGCCAAGAGCGGCTCCCTGGAGCCCCAGAAGGGCAGCCCACACCTCGGGCGCAAAGCCCCCCAGGACAGCAGCCTCACGGCCATCCTGCATCAGCACCAGGGCCGCCCCAGGTCGTCCTCCACCACGGACACTGCCATCCTCCTGGCCGAGAGCGGGGCTGTCTACCTGCTCACCGAGGACACCGAGTGCCTGGCTGATAAGGTAGGGCTGCAGGGCGTGTCCTGGGAGGGAGATGGGGGGCTCAGTCTGGAGGGAAAGAGGGTCAAGGGGGACCTTCTTGCTCTCTACGGTTTCCTGACAGGAGCGGAGAGCCGGGGGTGCCTGGGCTTTGCTCCCAGGCAACCAGTGACAGGACAAGAGGGGAGAGTCTTAAGCTGCGCCAGGGGAGGTTCAGGTTGGGCATTAGGAAGAGTTTCTTCACAGAAAGGGTGATTAGACATTGGAAGGGGCTGCCCAGGGAGGTGGTGGAGTCCCCATCCCTGGAGGCATTTAAGGAAAGGCTGGATATGGCACTCAGTGCTCTGGGCTGGGTGACAAGGAAGGCATCGGGCACAGGGTGGACTTGATGGTCTTGGAGGTCTTTTCCAACATAAATGGTACTGTGATTCTGTGGCTGCACCCAGGCTGGGGTGAGAACACGCTGGGGAGTCGGGGCAGGACAGGGTGCAGAGCACCCCAAAATGCTGTTGGGATGAGACTGTTGCTCAGAGCAGCACTGGACAGCAGATGGGAACCTGGAGCTGCTGGGGCTGATGCTTCTCTAGTGGGGACGTGAAGGCCAGTGCCATTCCCTGAGTGAGGTTTGAAGTAGAGAAAGAAAGACCTGGCAAGAGTTTGTGCCAGTGGCATGGGACTCCTGGCATGGGGTCTGAGGGGATCTGACAGCCCAGTGGTGCCGAGTGGCTGCAAATTGATCCAATCCAAGGTGATTTTTAAACCAGTCCATGCCGAGCTGTTGGACAGGGTGATGTTTCCATCTTGTATTTAGTGGCATTAATTATGAACCAGCTGAGATTAGTGCAGCAGGCAGCAGGGTGAGTTCATGGGGCAGGCAGGGAGAGGTGCTCCAGGGCAGTGGCCAGGCAGAGCTGCCAGGGTGGGACAGCAGTGGGGTGGCAGATCCACGTGCTCCCCCAAGCCATAGGACCCAGCAGGCACAGGGAATGGGAGAGATGCTTCCCACACGCCCCCCACCCAAACTCTCCTCTCTTTGTTCTCTGAGAGGGAAATCTGACCTGGAGACTCCTGTTGCCCTCTGAGCTAATGGAAAAAGACTCAACCAGATACTTTTTCTTTCTGTTTTCCTGGGCAGTGGCAGTGCCAAGCTGCAGCTGACGCTCACAGTGTGCAGCGGGTGCCAACCCTGCTCCCCTGCCACTGCCGGGACGTGGGAATCTGGTCCCAGAGGATAAACACATCATTGTATCAGCAGCTTTGCAAGAAATGACTGCCTAGGTCCTCCTCTGCCCCCTCCAGGTCCTCTTCTCTCCCTTTACTGTGTGCAAATCAGGGCACCCCGACCCATCCTTGGCAGTCCCTGCTCCTCCCCACTGGAATGCTGCACCCAGACCGAGTGCCCGTGCAGGGCCAGGAGCACAAGGTTGTTAATTTGAGCATCTGCAGCCAAAATTTCTTCCATGTGGGCTGTGGCACTGCCTTGTGAGGAGCCCAATCCTGCTGAGCCCTCTGGGATTATGGGCAAAGCTTTGATCCCACTGGGATAGAAGCATCCAGAGGGAGGCAAGAGCAGAGCAGGTCCGTGTCCACTCCCAGAGCAGCACAAAAGGGGATGAATAATTGACTGCATATGACACAAAGAGCAATAAGAAGAGAGGCGATACTGGGGCCTTTGTGAGGCAGTGGAAAAATAACCTATTTAGAGAAACAAGAGCTACGTGATATTCTCATGCCGTATTATTTTTCCGTAGCCCTCAGGAAACCCTGGACCTCCTGCCCTGGAGCAAACCAGCTCCTTTTCCTCAGGGAGGGTTGCTGTGGCTGTGCCCTGGGCTCCAGCACCCCTGGCAGGGGGGTGGCACTGGGACTTTGGGCCAGCAATCGCTTGGCATCGCCCCTGCCTTGTCCTCAGGGATCTGACACCTCCTCCCTGTCTCATCATCGGGGGCTTCTGGGAAAGGGCCATTTTCCCCCCACAAATTTCATGCTGAATTTTGCACCCATGCATAAGGAGCACACTGGGTGAATCTCTCGTGGGATCACTCAGCCTCAGCCTAGCCTTATCAGCAGCTATAGATTTATTTTTTGCCTTTTGTTTTCTTCTTAATTAAGTTCCTGCAGTTCTCCCTTTCCCTGCACTAGTTCCTCACCTCTGGTCCCTGATATCACCCTGCTAGGGCCTGGCACACAGAGTTTCTCCCCCCTGCACCCCCTAGTTGCCCCCCAGTTGCCTGTGGTGGCAGGGAACAGCTGGGGTGGCTGGAGAGGTACCATGGAACAGTCTGGGAATCCTGCTGGATGCCAGTTCTGTCTGGGACTCATGGTGTGCCCCAAGAGGTGTCTCGTGTGCCCCTGTGCTGCCCTGGGGAGCACCTCGGAGGGGTCATCCCCGCCTGGGGCCAGCAAAGGACTGTCACCTGCTCCACACGCTGGGGACAAGGCTTTGCTCTGCAGGGTGATGCCCGTCTGGAGCGTGTGTTCGTGGGTTCCCCCCATCCCCAGCCCTCCACACCGCGCTGTGCCCACCTGGGGCGTGCGGATGAGTTTGGGATGACTCGGACACCCCCTGCCTCCTGCTGGCAGCTCGGGGCCGAGGCTTTGCGTGTCGGCTCCGCTGCCGGAGCCGTGTGTGCCCGCGGGGCTGTGTCTGTACCGCGGTCCGGGGGGCTGCGGGAGTTGCGGGCACCGACAGCCGGGAGCATCCCCGGCTTCCAAACACCCTCCCTCCCGCATCCCGCCGCTCTGCTCTTTGGCCAGGGTGGCACATTTGGGGCGTGCATCGGTGTCGGTGTGTCCCGTGCGGGTTTTCCACACCGGGACGTGCCGGTGGCACGTGTGACAGCGGCGGTGGCGGCGTCGGGGCTGGGGGAGGCTGCGGCAGGGACCGCGCGTGGCGGCGGCAGCGTGCGGGAGAGGAGGGAGCTTTCTCCTTTATCTCCCTAATCCCCGTCCTGGTGACCCGCCAGGCCGCCGGCAGGGGCGGGCACACGGGCATTACCGGCTGGGACGGACAACGAGGCCCCGGCACCGGGGGGATCTCCGCGCAGCCCCCCAGCCCTGCTTTCGGGGGGTCTTCCCGGAGCCCCCCATCCCTGCTATCGGGGGGATCTTCCCGCAGCCCCCCATCCCTGCTATCGGGGGATCTCCCCGCAGCCCCCCATCCCTGCTATCGGGGGATCTCCCCGCAGCCCCCCATCCCTGCAGCCGGGCCGGGGCTCAGCCGGGTGCCAGTGCTGGCGGGGCAAAGCCTCCCCTCGTCCCCGGCGGGGCGGCCGGAGCTGGACCGAGGGGGACGCGGGGTTCTGTGCCTGGTGCTGCCGGGGAGCTGCACGGACGCCTGCGGGGATTGCGGGATGGTCCACGTCCAGGTGAGCCGCGCCTTGGGACGGGGAGGGGGGTCTCACCCCGAGGGAGCAGCGCGGGGCCGGTGACCATTAGAGGGCGGCGTTACCGCAGCGCTGCGCCGCGTCCGTCCGTCCGTCCGTCCGTCTCCGTCCGTCCGTCCGTCCATGCGCCCTCCCGGCCGCCTTCTCCCCGCATCCCACCGGGGATCCATCGGCAAGTGTCGGGAGTGCAAATGCTCATCCTGGCTCGGACCCGCCGAGCATCCCCCGGCGGTGCGAGTGGCCGGACCCCGGTCGGGCTCGCTGCCCTCGGTGTCCCTCGGCAAGTGACAACACCAGCTGCCACCGCGGCCCCGGTGACCCTCCCCGAGCCCCTCCCGTGGCCGCCTTGGCCTCCCGGAGCAGATGCTTCTCCACTGAGACACTGGAGGAGTGGGGGGAGCAGGGGGGCTTTGTGCCATGTCTCGGCTTTGGGCTCCTGGGGCCAGCTGTGAGCCACGCTTATTTATGGGATCATAACCCAAGTGTGGCGTTCCCCTGCTCCAGTCTCCTCTCTCCATGCATCTCTCTCTGCCCCAGCCCTGCAGGAGAGGGTCTGCAATGTCCTGGGGCTCTGCCTTGCAGGGGGGACCTGTCCTTACAGCCCCAGCCCCACTATCCTGGTGCCTCAAGGGCATCAGCCCTCTGGACACAGGGCAGGATTCATCCCGCTAAATTTAGATTCCCCCCGGGTCAGTGGCTATATCAGGGCCAGACGGATTACAGGCAGCAGGGAGAAACCTGGAATTCCTGGGCATCCACCCTGGGGTGGCTGTAGCCCATGGGGGCAGAGGGATTTGGGGTGGCCAAGGGGCTGTGGGACAGCTCAGCCTTCACTGTGGCAGCTCAGGGATGTCAGGCAAAGTTCATTGTCCCTGCCCTGGCATCTGCTCTCTGCCTGTGGCATGTCCAGCTCAGCCCTGGCTCCCTCCAGCCCTCCTGGCATCCAACTGCCTTCAGTTCCAGGGTGAGGATGTGGTTTCTCCCTTCCACAGCTCCAGTTTCCCACAACAAGTCTCAGTCAACAACTGGGATTGGGACAGGGACGAGGACTCTGTACAAGCCACCTGTGGTTGTCCCCACATCTAACCCAGGCAGAAGTTTCCCAGGCAGGGGGTTTCCCTTGTTCTCTGCCTCAGTTTCCCCAGCTGGGAACCAGAGCCAGCACATCCATACATTGGTGAAGTCTCATGCATCTCTTCAGAAGATTTGCTGGCACAGGCAAAGCATGTCCTCCCCTCCCACCCAAACTCCCAGCGAGTTCTGGTGTTAAAATCCCAGGGAAGGAGGTAAAATAGGCCAGTGGTGACTGCAAAAGGGAACAGTGAGAATGGTGGTGTAAAGCTGCCCTCCCCGCAGCCCCCAGCCCCATGGCTGGGCATCCCTTTGGCATCTGGATCCCAAGGGCGTGAGCTGGGGAGCAGTGGGCTATGGAGACCCTAAAAGTGCCCAGGGCTTTGGGGGCAATTACTGACCTCAGCTGCAAACTGAGCTCCCACCAGGCATCACAGAACTGGAGGTGTGAGTGTACTCGTGTCCAGGTGAGCTCCCACCTCCCCACCTCCATCTCCCCCTCGCAGGGGAATGAGTCTGTGAGCCAAGGCTGGTGGTGGGAACTCATTCCTGCACTCCCATCGGGATGGTGCTTCGAGGAGCACTTTGCAATAAGCAGATAATAGCTGTGAAGACAAAGACAGCTGAGATTGCTGCTTAATTAATTCAGGAGAAGAATATCAGACTGGTACTGATTCACCCCTTGGTGAAGACACTGCGTTCCTCAGCCTTCAGTGACATATGGCTGTTGATTCCAGCCCACCAGCAGCTCCTGCTCCCGTCAGGCAGCGCTGCCAGCGCCACGATCCCGGGGGATTTGGGGTGAGCACAGAGCTGGGCTTTGGGATGGATGCCCAGGGTGCAGGGCAGGATTTAGGGAGCAGGGCTCATGTCTGTGCCAGGATGTCTCCCAGCCATGCCTGCTGCTGCGGGCAGGAGGATGGGGTGTAGCTGGGGGCAGGATTTGGCTCCTGAGTCAGGATGAGCAAAGCAGGGTCTTGCCTCGTGACTCCTCACCTCTCTGATGCTGTGGCTCTGCCTCTCCCTGCTTCTCCCTCAAATCCTCCATACAAAAGCTCCCCAGAATCCCTCCTGGCTGCACAGACACTCTGTTGAACATGTTGAACCCAGCTGCTGGTGGGTTTAGGACTGTGTCACCCAGCAAGTGAAATAGCAGCACAACTGCTGGAGCTTCAAGGGTTATTCCCTCCAGCAAAAACAACAGCAGGAATTTTCCTAAATACTCTCCAGGGCTCCTGCAGGAGAAGCCCAGGCTGCTGCTGGCAAGGGTGGAACTCTTGACCAAGGAGCCACTTGCTTTGGACAACAAAAGCACTTGGGAACGTGATGCTAAGGAGCAGTGGACTTTGCAGCATCCTTTATCAGTACCCTGGCTCCTGATAAGCCATACACAGCTTTCCCAGTCGATGAGACATGGTTTTCCTCCTGGTTTTAGTGCCTGTTTCCCTAGACTAAGCCCAACCCCAGAGAAAGCAAAGCCCAAGCCCCAAATCTGCCATGTGTTCGTGCTGCAGCATAAGGTGACCCATCTCTTGGCTGACATGCTCAGACCAGGAGTTCGTAGGTGGATCCTGCACTGCTCAGCACCAGCACACACCAAATCTGCTGTGATTTTGTGGCCATCCAGGGACTTTCTTTGCATGGGAGCTAGGGTTTATTTATTTTTAAACTTTCCTCTTAGGTCAGGCCCCAAAAACAGCTGCCTGCCACTAAAGCAGCAAATTAAATCTAAAGCAGAGATAGGGGCAAGGATGAAGGAGAGTCTGACACTAACCTCTTGGGTAATTCCCTTGCAAAATCTCCACTTTTCCCTGGCATGGGAATTATTTGTTAACCTTCTCCGTGTGCTGGGGAGGTGAGGCAGATGGCTTGCTAGGAATCCAGCACCTGAGGTCCCCAGTAAATCCCAAAAATGTTCTCCAGGTCTTTTTGCAGCAGGCTGCCTGCACAGTCTCACCCTGAACATCCCAGCCTTTATCAAGTCCTCAGGGGAAATCCATGTTCCTCTGTTCTTCCCTGAGGCCAGGGACAGCCCAGCAGGTCAGGCAGGGTTTGTGGGGGCAGGAGGTGTGGGGGGCATTGCAGTTCACCACAGGCTGGGTGGGCTGTGTCACAGCACCAGGGCAGGGCAGTCCCTGGCAGCCCCAAAAAGCACCAAGGGAAGCAGATGGGTTTCAGAGCCAGCCTCAAGGAGGGAAGTGGAAAGCAGATTTCAGAGCAGGAAGGGTGCTTTCCACAGTGTCCTGTGCAGCTGGGTAACTCTCCTGCCCTGCTGAGACAGCAGAAGAGTGATGGGAAGTGACCTCTGACTCCTGTGCTAAAAGGAGAAGTGATGCCATGAGAGATACCAAACCAAAGCTGACCGGCCCTTGGTCATCTGCCCCATGTCATGCCCGAGGCATCCATGGCCCGAGGCTCGGCCAGGCTGCTAAATCCACCCTCTGGGATCAGAGGGATGGGTGAGGAGCAGTGCCTGCCCACAGGAGACACACTGCTCCTGCCCAGGCTGGCGAGGAGCCCCGTGTGCTGCCAGCGCCGTCCCCGTGGGCAGCACTGCGGCGTCACCGCGGGGTCTGGCCATACCCTGCGGCTCTGGAGCGTCGGTGCAGCACCAGGAGGAAGCTCTGCCCTGTCCTCACCCTTCCCCAGCCTGGCTAAGCGCCACATGGTAGGCATAGCTGGTTTCTGCTCCTGCTGGGTTTAGTTTTCCGGGGAATCTGCTCTTCTCTGTGCCGCTCGGGGTGGTTGGTGCCGGTGCCACAGCGGGGGGAGCCTGGGCTAAAAGTGGGCAGGGATTTTAGTTATTGGTGTTGAACTGTGTGTTGGCAGCTTCACATCGTGGATTGGTCTGTGACAGGCTGCTCCAGCTCTGCCTTCGCCCTGCTCCTGGCACCCAGGGGTGCACGGACAGCTGGAGCACAGGCACCAGTGCTGGTCCAGGAGGGTCCAGCAGTGCCAGGTTAAAGGCTGTGGGGGCTAAAGCACCACGGCTCGGGGTGCAGCATCACACCCAGCACCTCTGCAACGTGCCAGGCTGCACTTCCAGGGCACAGATGGAGGTGGGGACAGCCCAGGAGGCCATGGAAAGCACAAGGCTGAGCAGTGCTCAGCTGGCTCAGCTGTGGGAGCAGCACAGGCTTCCCCATTACACATGGATCTAGGTCACGGTCAGCTCATCGGTCCGGCCTGCACCACTCCCTGGGCAGCTGCAAATACTCCCTAAGCTGTTGTTTCCTTATTGCTTTTGTTTTGAGGAATAACTAAAGCAGAGAGCTGTAAAGGAGCCTGTCCCAGTTAGCCTGTTCTGTGGCCACGATGGGTTTGAGGTTTCGGCATCAGCAGGGCACGATGAGGGCTTTGGTCTGGCACAGGATAAGGCTCTGGGCTTCAGTTCTGCTTCCCTCAATCGCCTTCATCCAGGCCTGACCCATTGACCCTGCTCTGTGCAGCCCCACGGGTTTGGGGTGAGTCAAACACTCGAGCTCCAGGCCTCCTTTTCACCCAGGACTTTTGTTTTGGCCCCTCAGCAGCTCCACTGGCCCAGGAATAAATGTGGTGCCCAGGGGGTGACTCCACACTGCCACTGGCTCCTGCTGTACCTGAGCCTGTGCTGTCCCTGCTTGCTTCTCAGACATCCCATTTGATATCTTTGGAATTGTGCATGGATCTCCAGCACCTCTATCTGGTCAGTCAGCTGGGTGTGTTTTCTGTGCCTTGCATGTTCTCCCATGGCAGAATCAGGTCAGTCCTTTCCCTTCCCTCCCCGTGGCACGGTGGGGACAGACCCAGCTCCATCCTGGTCAAGACACCTCGTGGTCCTGGCACGAGTGGCTGCTTCCCATTTAGCTTCCTGGGGCTGCCCAGCTCCTTGCACAATGCCCGTGTTTTCCCCCTGTGCCCGCTCCACTGAGGTTTTTCCCTTACGGATGCCCTCCCTCTGCCTCTGCCTCTGCCTGGCTTCGTGTCCCGCCGTGTGACACAGCAGATGACAGGAGCCCGTCCCGACCCCCTGCGTCAGGGCACAGGCAGCGTATGGGGCTGGAGGCGTGTGAATATCCCGGCGCGGGGCCGAGGGGGGTTTTGCATTACAGCCCTGCGAGCTGTAAACAGCTCGGCACATTCCCTGAGCCGGCAATCCATCGCCTCCGTCCCTGCGCACCCGGGGCCAGCCCTGACGGGGCTGCAGGAGGGTCCTCCTCCTCCTCCTCCTCTTCCTCCTCCTCCTCCCCGCTCCCTGCTGCTCCCCCACAACTTGGCTGCCATCAGCTGCTGCTTTCCCCGGGCCATGGCAGCGGGCACTGCCCGGCTGGCACTACTGCAGGGCTTGGGGACACCGCGGGGACACGGCCGAGCCACCCAAACCAACTAGCCCCGGGGGAACCCCAGCGCTGCCAGCCATGGAGGTAGGTCCTGGCAGCTGGTTGGGGTTGGGGTGAGGTGATGGGGAGGGTGGGGATGGGCAGAGAGACCCGCGGGGGTTTCGGTACCTCCGATGCTGCGAGTGGAACCCGCCGGGTCTGTGTCGGTGGGGAACTCCTCGGGGAGCTGAATCCCTGAACGTGCCTCCCTGCATTATGTAAGGAAAATGATTCTCAGGCTGGTGAATGAGTGGAGGCAGCTGCTGCCAGCCCATTGTGCCCATCCAGGGATGGCACAGGAGCAGGGAGCAGGCAGGGCACGGAGAGGGACATGAGCTGCCTGCCTTGGGCACTGCTGCAGGCTGGAAAGCAGGGGGGATATGTGAGTCAGGGCTCCTGCTTCTATTTTCAACACCTGGCATGGGTCTGGTGGGAATAACAGCTCTGCTCGGGGAGGTACAGGGCTGGGAACACACGTGGGGACAGGGACAGGGACACTCTGGGTGTCCCTGGTAACGCTGGGCTGGTGGCAGTCACCAGCTCACGGGATGCTGTGCTGAGTTGCACTGATAAAGTGCTCTGAGGAAGAGGGACCACATTTAATAACTGCCCCAAAATCACCCTCCCCACATCCACCTGCATTTCTCTACAGCTGTGGCCTCTCCCTTGTGGCTTCCCACAGTCACCAAGGGACCCCAGACACAGTGACACCTTTGCTGAGGAGCTGCCCTGGATGTGCCCTGCATCCAACATCCCTCATCAGCCCAGTGGCCCTTGTTTTCTCCATGCTTGAAGGTGCACATGGTCCTTCCCACAGCTGTTGCTCCCTGTGTTGTATTTCAGCCAGGAATCACAGTCACACTTAGTAGGGAAAGTCCTTGCTCGGGGTGGATGCAGCAGGAGCCACGGCATTAACTCATCCAGCACACTTCCCAGTGGGCTGCAGGGCTTGGAAAACAGAATAGTTCAGGGTATGAGTAAGTGCCTTGAGAGTTTTGTTCTGAACTTTGTAATAATTGTGCAATCTCTTAAGAAGGGGGTTAAATGCAGCCGTGGGTGTGCGGGGAGACCCACGGCCCCACTCTGGGGACACGGCCCTGAGCTCCTCACCTGCCACCTGGGCTTCCTTCCATCCAACCTGCAGCACCAAATAACCTGGCATTGCATAATTGTGCCCAGCCATGGCCCTCTAAGTACTGTTTGCTCAGCTTATTAGCTCGAGCCTTTTGCATATCTCAGCTCTCCTGGGCTGAGTTCTGTTGATAAGAATAATTTTTTTTCCTGCGTCCTGCATTCCTCCCGCATCCCACATCACCCCCGGCTCTCCCCTCTGAGCCTGCCTGGAAAACAAGTGCTGGAAAACAGCACTTTCATTTTGATATGCCTACCAGAAGGCTTTCTGCATGTAGGGAAAGTGTGGCTTTTAATAATCCCCCTGTTAAATCCACTGCACAGTCATTTAGGCTTGCTGGGATTTAGCAGGCAGTGTCTGTTAATACTGCAGAGATCTGTATTGTGGTTTTTTGCTTGTTGTTTTCAAAGCAATAACCTGATGTGCCTTTCCTATGATCTATCCCGTGTCTGAGAGAGAGCAGGGGACAGGATTTCATCCCAGCCCTGTCAGCATGGATGGGCATCACTGGATCCATGCTGTTCACCACCCATCCTGCCCCTCCCTTCCCCCCGTGCTCCCAAATATAATCCCTTTAATAAATAACAGAATCCCAGGATGGTTTGTGTTGGAAGGGACCTTAAATCTCATCGCATTCCACCCCGTGCCATGGGCAGGGACACCTTCCACTACCCCAGGTTGCTCCAAGGCCAGTCTGACCTGGCCTTGGACACTTCCAGGGATGGGGCAGCCACAGCTTCTCTGGGCAAGCTGTGCCAGGGCCTGCCCAGCCTCCCAGGGAACAGTTTCTTCACAATGTCCAGTCTAAACCTCCTCTCTTTCCAATCCAAAAGATTTGCTTTACAGGGGCAAAGGTTTGGATGATACCCAAAACTTTCCCTCTTCAGAAACAGAGTTTGAGCAATTTCTCCCCTTCACTGGCCCAGCTGGGGTTTCCCGTTTCGGCATCTCCGGACCTGCCTTTTCCTTTGCTGTGGTCAGTTTTTCCCTTTCTCTACAGAGAATTGCACATCTGGGCAAAAAGTCTGTTTCCTGCTGTTTCTAATTTTTGCCTCTCGATAAGAAAAACCACAGCAAAACCCTCTGTGGAGGGCCCAGCCTGGCTGAGTGGCTAAGAATAGCCTGGCAGCAGCAGGGGCTGAAAACACTGCAGTTAATTTGTTAGGAATTAATGTTTATTTAAAAATTGCCACTCCAGACAGTGAATCCAGCTGGGTTCTGACTTTTGCTCTCATCCTCCAGCCCTTGCCCCAGATTACAGCAGTGCTGCTGGAGAGAGACCAAAAGCCTTGGGGAAGGGGCTGGGCTGCTCCCAAGGAAGCTGAGAACTCCAGATGAAGTTCCAACACCCCCAGACTCCCAGCAGGACATCCACAACGTGGAAGGAGGAGATGCAAGTGAATAACAGGAGGGCAGTGTTGGCTCTGGCTTTTCCAAGCCCCCTGGAGACCTGCTGCAGATGGGAATGTTCACAAGCAGCATCTTGAGAACATTCCTCCCTCCTGCACACGGCATTTCCTGGTGATAACACACTCCTAAGCGATGATCTCGCAGCATTATCCCTATTAAAGGGTCACTCGGGGAAAGTGTGATGGAAATTAGAAATTATTCAGGTCTGCCAACAGTATTTAACTTTCAAGCAGCTCTTAATTAGAAGCCAGGAGCCATTTATACAACCACAGAGGTTTTGCATAAGAATCTGCATATAAAACCCAGCAACTGGAAAGATTTAGTGATTTTTTTTTTTTCCCCCCAAGTGGCCAAGCAGCATGTCCAGGTTGGAGAGCACGAGGCAGGACCTGGGTTACAGTCCAGGCTCTGCCAGTGATTTTAAATGTGGCCTCAGGCAAGTGATTTCCTCTCCCAAAGCTCCAGTTTTTTCCATTTTTAAAATGGAATTCAGCTTTTGTGGGTGGCATCTTGTGTTTGCAAGAGAAGCTTGGCATCACTGGCATCACTGCCAGGTGAGAAAGCTTGGAAAAGCAAGCCAAGGAATCCCTGCACCTGCAGCAATCTGGGATCAGGTGTCACCCACAGCTTGGGGTTGGGGGAGAGTTTCAGCTGAACTCCTGGGTGCATCCAGCCTAAAAGCAAGACTGAAATACCTCTGGGTCACTCAATCCCTGTGCTCTGCACTGGCTTGGTGGCACATCTGGTGATGGGTTCCAGTTGTCCTCACTCCTTGCCCTGGCTGGCAAGTCCAGCAGCCCAGAAAAAGGTGGGTGCCCGTCCCTGCACAGGGCGAGGGCAGAATCTCAGCTCAAGCTCCTGGCAGCAGCAGATGCCCCTTGCTGAAAGCCACTGGGGCAATCCAGCCCCAAACCCCTGACAGTTTGGTGGCTGTTCTCTCTAACTGGCATATTCCTGGGATTCCAGCAGCGGTGCTGTGGCTGGGAAATGTTCAACCAGCTGGGAAACAACCCAAGGTCTCGCCAGTGCTCTGGTTAACTATTCTCCCACCCAGCTCTTGCCCCGTCTGCCCTCCTTTGTCCCCTCCTCTCCCCGGGGTGTTCTCTCCCTCCCCCTGAGCATCACCCTCCTGTCTCTTTGCTGGCAGCTGGACAAGGGGGACGTGACCACTCTCAGCCTGCCCTCGGGCGCCGGGCACGGCGACGCCGACGGCACCGTGTGCCTGGACGTCCCCGATGGCACCCCCGACCCTCACCGGACAAAAGCCGCCATCGAGCACCTGCACCAGAAGATCCTCAAGATCACGGAGCAGATCAAGATCGAGCAGGAGGCGCGGGATGACAACGTGGCCGAGTACCTGAAGCTGGCCAACAACGCCGACAAGCAGCAGGCGTCGCGCATCAAGCAGGTGTTCGAGAAGAAGAACCAGAAGTCGGCGCAGACCATCGCGCAGCTGCACAAGAAGCTGGAGCACTACCACAAGAAGCTGAAGGAGATCGAGCAGAACGGCCCCTCCCGGCAGCCCAAGGACGTGTTCCGGGACATGCACCAGGGTCTCAAGGACGTGGGGGCCAACGTGCGCTCCAGCATCAGCGGCTTCAGCGGCGGCGTCGTGGAGGGCGTCAAGGGAGGGCTCTCGGGGCTCTCCCAGGCCACCCACACGGCCGTGGTGTCCAAGCCGCGGGAGTTTGCCAGCCTCATCCGCAACAAGTTCGGCAGCGCCGACAACATCGCCCACCTGAAGGACACGCTGGACGACGGGCACCCCGAGGAGGCATCGCGGGCGCTCAGCGGCAGCGCCACGCTGGTGTCCAGCCCCAAGTATGGCAGCGATGATGAGTGTTCCAGTGCCACGTCAGGCTCTGCTGGGGGCAGCAACTCGGGGGCAGGGCCCGGTGGGCTGGGGAGCCCCAAGTCCAACACGCTGGACAGCCACCACAACAACTTCGACACCATCCTGGAGGAGCTCCGGGAGATCAAGGACAGCCAGTCCCACCTGGAGGACTCCATGGAGGACCTCAAGGCGCAGCTGCAGAGGGATTACACCTACATGACGCAGTGCTTGCAGGAGGAGCGGTACAGGTAGGGGCGGGCGGGGGTCTGAGTCACCCTAGGTAGCTTTTTGGGGACCACCTGCCACCATCCTGGGCTTGTCCAGCTAAGGCCAGCATGCCAGGGACATGGGGAGCTGCAGTCCCCACTGCCCTCCTCGCCGCCAGACCCCCGTGGAGGATCATGGAGTGTTTCCCCTCAGCAGTCACAACCAGGGGAGGGTCAGAGGGGCCAGGGGGTGTCCCCAGTGTCAGGGGAAGGAGGACAGGGGGGTCTGCAGGGAGATGTGCCCACCCCAGTGCCCCTCCATGCCCTGCACAGGTATGAGCGCCTGGAGGAGCAGCTGAACGACCTCACAGAGCTGCACCAGAACGAAATGACCAACCTGAAGCAGGAGCTGGCCAGCATGGAGGAGAAAGTGGCCTACCAGTCCTATGAGAGGGCACGGGACATCCAGGTAGGGCATTGTGAGGGCTCAGTGCACCCTCCATCCATGGGGTAATGGAAAAACCCTGGGATAGGAGAGGGGAGAGAACAGGGATCCCTTTTCATAGCACCCTCCAGGTGAAGTTCTCCCTGTGATGCTGTCACAGCAAGAAGCAGGTAACTTCCTTCCCAATATCCCATCTAACCCTGCCCTCTGGCAGTGGGAAGCCATTCCCCCTTGTCCTGTTGCTTCTGTGCCCATGTAAAGAGGGGTCCCAGCAAGTCCCTGCCCTGCTGGTGTGCTCAGGTGCTCCAGGCTGGGCTCTGGATGAATGGCTGCTGCAGTGCTGGGCTCTTACAAGCCACCTGTGGGCCAACACAGTCCCCTGTCCCCGTCTGGGTCATTTTCCCTGCTGCAGTCTCTTCTCCCAACACCCAGACCTTCCCCAGCCCAGTCAGAGCCCAGCAGCAAGGTCTGGGAACCTGGAGCAGGGACTGAAATCCCTCGGGCTCCATCCCTGGAGCTGCTGACACACCATCCCTCGCAGGAGGCCGTGGAGTCCTGCCTGACACGGGTGACGAAGCTGGAGCTGCAGCAGCAGCAGCAGCAGGTGGTGCAGCTGGAGGGGGTGGAAAACGCCAACGCCCGGGCCCTGCTGGGCAAGTTCATCAACGTCATCCTGGCCCTCATGGCCGTGCTGCTCGTCTTCGTCTCCACCATCGCCAACTTCATCACGCCGCTCATGAAGACCCGCATGCGCATCCTCAGCACCGCCCTGCTTGTCCTCTTCCTCTTCTTCCTCTGGAAGCACTGGGACTCCATCAGCTACTTCCTGGAGCACGTCCTGCTCCCCAGCTGATCCGCAGCTCGGGGGCTTTCCATTTCCCACAGAGCAGAGGGATGAGGGGACAGGGGCCCAAAGCCTTCGGGTTGTTTCTTCACGCGCTCGGTCCGGCTGCTTTCCCAGCGCTCGGTGGTCGCTCGGAGCACGGTGTGTTGGAGCTGGGATCCTTCGGTCCTCTGGGGTGTTTGGGGAGGGTGGGATAGGGAGCAAGGAGGGGTTTTGGAAGACACTTGTAGTGTGTGGGGTGCTAGGTTTTTCTAGGGGGTTTGGGTGGTTTTTTTAAGGGTCAAGCTGAAGTCCGTGGGAAGGAGACCTTCTGCAGGGGTCTTCAGTTGGTGGGGAGGATTGAGCTGGACCAAGCCTGGCTCCAGGAGAACTTCCTGCAGAGAGAGGAGAGGGGTTGATTTGGGCTGGGTTTTTCCTTTCATCCTTGATGATCAAGATGGCAAAAAAGCTCAGCTCTGGGGTGGAGCGAAAGCAAAGCACGAGGTGATGGAGAAAGTGAGTCCAAGGCAAACACAGCAGGACATGCACATCCCACCAGCCTCTCCCAGCCCAGCCCAGCCCAGCCAGGACAGAGCAGGGCTGTGACACTGTCCCAGTCCCCACACACAGGGGCTGGGCACACGCAGGGGACCCGATGCTGGGGACAGCACCGGCACAAGCGAGATCCCCTCCGCCAGTTTCATTTATTTATTTCCCAGTTCTTTGGCTTTAGTTGATCCAATCTCTTCAGGGACACCTGGACTTTCTGGCATCACACCTCCGAGTTCTCCAGCCTCTGCACCGTGTCGTGTGTGTGTGCGTGTGTGCGGTTTTTAATTTAAGTCCAGACTCTGTTTCCATTTGTGAATCAAAGCTGGTGGAGCAGGGGGGTGAGCTGCCTTCCAGCCCCCCAGCCCCACACCAGAGCACAGCATGCTGTCTCGGATGTTTCTTAAATTATTTCATACATATATATTTATGTAATATATCTATACACACATATATATATAAATATATATATATAAGTACATGCATAGCCAGCTCCTCCTCTGGTGCAAACAGACACTGCTCCATCGACTCTGAGGCCCTGAGCCACTTTGCTCAGCTGAGAATTTGGCCTTTAACATTTTCCATGGCACTTCCCAGGGCTGGCACAGGACACACAGGGTGCTTGGGAGGGCTGGGGGCATCTCACAGATGCATGTGGAGAAGTTGCATGTCCTCTCCCACCTCCTCTGTCCACCCAGGGCCAAGCCAAGCCCACCCGTGGCCTCACCCTGCAACCCCTCAGCACCTGAGCATCACCTCTCACACCAGCATAGCTTGAGCATCACATCTGGCACCTGGGAGATGACATGGGTTTAATATCAGAGGTTATGAGGTTATAATATAAGCTTCAGCCAAGCCCCAGTGCAGGAGCAGGGCCATGCCCTGGTGGCACACACAGATGTGGACAGCACACACCTTTGTGGAGGCTCCCTGAAGCCCCTTGGTGCAAGTGACACCCAGGGCACCCCTTCTCTGGAGAGAACAGTCAGACATCTCTGTGAACTTCATCTGAGCAAGGTGGACTTGTCCAGAGCCCAGAGCTGGGGAATTTGCCCCATCCTTGGGTCCAGCAGAGCTCCCTACCCTGCCACATCCCAACCAGGTGCCCCCTGCACCACGTCAGCCCTTTTTCCATGAAACACCTGTGAGAACAAAACAAAGAATAATTAAATTCCAAAGTCAGACCTCCCTAAACTCAGCTCCGTGCACTGCCTGAGCCCAGACCCTGACAGCCCTTGGGGGGTACCCAGGGGTGCAGCTGCCCCAACCCTGCCAGCCCCACACCGGGAGGGAGGGAGGAGGATGGGGAAAACCTCTTTTTATCCGGATCAAAGCGGGCAGGGGGATGCGGCACCACGGACTCGCAGCCACAGGAGGGCCCCCGGTCCCCACCGCAGCTCCCGGAGCCGCCCCGGAGCATCCTTCTTCTTGCCGGGCTGGGGCTGGGGCAGGGTGGGGGCTCAGGGTAGAATCCCCCACCCCAATTAGAGCCTTAACCCCTTCCTGCCCGCAGCGCAGCACTGCCCCAGCGCCACGGCTGAGCACCAGCAATCAGAGAGTCCCAGAATGGTTTGGGTTGGAGTGAACCTTAAAGATCGTCTCATTCCACCCGCTGCCATGGGCAGGGACACCTTCCACTAGCCCGGGTTGCTCCAACCCGGCCTTGGACGCTTCCAGGGATGGGGCAGCCACAGCTTCTCTGGGCAACCTGTGCCAGGGTCTCACCACCCTTGTTTTGAAAAATGCCTTCCTTATACCCCATCTAAACCAACACTTTCAGTTTAAACCCATTTATACTGTGCTGTCACACAATCACAGTGAAGAGTAGCAGCTCTTGGTGCAGGACCCCCACATGGGTGAGCCCTGCCATCCCCCCCTTCACAGCCAGTGACACTTGGGGACATTCACATCAGAACGTTCATGTCCTGGCACTGCCCAGTCCCTGTGACCTCCTTGGCAGCAGCTGGAGGAGGCCCCGGTGCTGGGGCAGCCTCAGAGCTCCTCCAGCCTGCTGAGTGATCCCATCCCAGCGGGAATTTCGGCACCTCTTGTTCCCAGACCTGCCTGTCCCCCTGCCCAGCTCTCTAGTCCTCACTTCCACTCCATCCTGCCCCAGGGATGGGTCGTGCCAGCCAGGAATGACCCCCCCAGTGCCCCTCCAGCATCCTCCTGCTCCCCAAGCTGGGCACCCGGCCGAGCCCCCTTCTTTGGGCAAGCAGCTGGCAGATGGGGCCACTGGCACCTTCCCATGCCCAGCAAGGGGGAGGTGGGAGCCAGAAAGTGCTGCGCAGGGAGCCCCTGGTGACATTGGTGCCGGTGGCAGGGACAATTCCCGCATGGCATGTGCAGCCCGGGGCTCCCTGAGGACTCGCATTCTGCCAGCGGGCAGCGGCACGGCGGGGTCGGGGGGGCTCATAAGGGCCCCCTTTGTGCGGGCGGTGGGAGGAGAGGTGAAGCTTTGACGTCAGCCCGGGAGGAATTCCTTAATGCCATTCAGGCCACCCTCGCCCGAGCCGCTAATTGCGTTTTATGTAAGAGCTGCAGCTGGGCTCCCGCTCCGCTATTGAGAGCGGGATAAGGCGGGGGGACGGGCTGGGGGCTGCCACCGGGCACGGGGACCCTCGGGGCTCGGCCACCCCTTCCCCGGCGTGGCATCGCATGGGGTGACAGGGGAACATGCAGGCACTCTTGGCTGCTGCACTCAGAGGGGACATCCAGAGATGGGTGTGGGGACAAGGGACACCTGGGGTGTCACCTCTCGGTAGGATTTCCCTCTGCTCCCCATTTGGGGCTGGTTGGCACATCCCACCAGTGCCACCCAAAGGTGCCCGGGGTGCCCAGGTCCCGTGGCGTGGGGTGAAGGTGGCCATGCAGCACTGTCCCCCCTCGCCCTGCCTCGTGTGTGTGTGATCTGTCACCACAGCGAGCCTGGATGGAGTAATAATAATAAATTGCTTTGGTATCTCGGGGGTAATTGCACTTAATGGAGACGAACGAGGCAGTGATTTATCTTTCCAGCTGCACGAGCCCTGCACCATAAAATAATGTACTTGCTGCCCTCTGCTCTGCTGGGACAGCTCCCAAAATATCCCCTGGGCATCTCCCAAGGAGAGGAGCACCTAGCCCTGGAGGGACCCAGAGGTGCCCACCTGCTTTTTGGGGTGCTGCTGGCATTGCCTCACCCCTGATTCACTCTCCCTCACCCTGCTGCCAACCTGGGCATGGAGACCCTCACCCGGGCACAGCGTGGGGGAGTTTTCCCAAGGAGGAGAGGGATGGGGAGGAAGGGGATTGGGGGGGGATGTTGGCAATCACCAGTGGGAAGGACGCGGGACCCCAGCCATCCCCTCCCCCCGGCGGCGTGGCCGAGCTTAGGCCGTAAAAAGAAAGAGCTGGTACCAAGGATAACATGCCTCGCATTCCTGCGCTGTCTCCGGGGGAATTTCGACTGTTCCACATGAAAAATACTCCCTACCCCCGAGGTCAAAGTGTCTGGAGGAGGGAAAATTTCCGAGCGGAAAAGCTTAAAGCGGTGCAGAGCTACAGCCAGCAGCCAGCCCCGGGGCACTGGGGCTCACCTGGAGGTGGCCAGTGCCAGCATAACAGGTGCCAATGCCACCATGGCAGGTGCCAATGCCACCATGGCAGGTGCCAGTGCCACCATGGCAGGTGCCAATGCCACCATGGTAGGTGCCAATGCCACCATGGTAGGTGCCAGTGCCACAATAGCAGGTGCCAGTGCCACCATGGCAGGTGCCAATGCCACCATGGCAGGTGCCAATGCCACCATGGTAGGTGCCAATGCGACAATAGCAGGTGCCAGTGCCACCATGGAAGGTGCCAATGCCACCATAGTAGGTGCCAATGCCACCATGGCCAGTGCCTGTGCTACTGTGGACCATGCCCATGCCACTGTGACCAATGCCAGTGCCACCGTGGCCAGTGCCTGGGCTAATTTGACCAGTGCCAGCTCCACCGTGGCCAGTGCCAGTGCCTATGCTCCTGTGCTCATGCCACTGTGACCAGTGGCACTGCCACAGGGTGAACAGCAGCACCTTGAGCTCATATGGACCTGGCAGCCCCAGGGGAGGTGTGAGGGGAGGGGAAAGCCCCGAGTTCACCCCCTGAACCAGAGCAGAGCCCCGGTGGATCCGGCTGCTGTCACACTCGTGGCCAACCTAATAATTTAATTGCACGTTTAAAAATAAATACTTGTCTGGGGTTGGGGGAAAGAAAGGCTTACGGAGGAAAATGGAGAGGAATTTAATTAAGGGCAGTGCTGGGAATGTCTCTACCACAATAAAGATAAGGAGGATCAATTGCTTCTTCCTAGGATCAAAGCAGAGGGCTGGAGGGGGGAAGCAGGGCTGTCGGGAGGCTACAAAGCACCGGGGAGGGAGGGAAGGCACACAAGGGAAAGCAGGAGAAAGACAGTGAGATAAGATTAGAGAAATAATTGATCGTGGGCCCCCCGAGGGCTGACGGGCTCGCGGGTCCATCGGAGCCTGGCAGAGACTGGGGAGGGTCCAACTGTGTCCTGGAGCCCCCTGACCCCGACACCACCCAGCAGGAGCAGGGAATCAGGGAACCGTGGAATAGCCTGAGCTGGAAGGACCCACAAGGATCATCCAGTCCAATTCCTGACCCTGCACAGACACCCCAACAATCCCTCAGAGTGTTGTCCAAACACTACTGCAGCTCTGGCAGCCTTGAGGCTGTGCCCACTGCCCTGGGAAGCCTGTTCAGTGCCCACCAGCCTCTGGGGGAAGAACCTTTCCCCAATATCCAACCCAACCCTCCCTGACACAGCTCCAGCCGTTCCCTGGGTGCTGTCCCTGCTCACATATAGCAGAGCTCGGTGCCTGCCCCTCTGCTTCCCCCCAGGTGGAAGCTGAGAAGGGGCAGCACCTTCAAACTATAATCTGCCAAGAGCCACTGCTGCATCACCCAGGAGCCTCCATCCCCCAGCCCAGCGCTGTCCCATGTCTCACACGGGAAAGGAGGGAAGGAGCGCTGGGAGCTGCAGGGGAAGGTGATTTTCCCAGCGTATCTGGTTGCCTGTAAATGCAAAGAAGCACCCAGACAGGTTTCTTGAAAGAGCTGGACCTGGCAGGTCCCGAATTTGGGACGCTGGTACCCAGCCAAGCCAGGCTGGGAGTCCTGATGATCCAGTGAGGCAACGCTTTGCATCTTCAGGCACCTGAGTAAGTGTGTGACTGCAGCTTCTCCAGCTGGGAAAAGGGGAATGCCAATCCCCATGTCCCACAGGACCCTCCGTGGCGTTGCCAGGAGGGCTCCTTCTCACTCCTGGTGTTTGCATGGGCTGGGACATCACTGCCGTGGCAGGAGCAGGTTTGCATCCCACCGGGAGCTTCCTGCAGCCCCGACCTCCCCAACCTCTGCCTCCGGAGAAACTCACCTGCCTCACCTGCTTTTGCACAGAGCTGGGCCTGCACCTGGACAAAGCGGTTCAGCCGGCTCTGGCGGGGAGGAACGAGCTGGCAGCCTGGCACAGAGACAGCATCTGGGTGTGCCACGGCCCCGTGGAGCCCCGTGGCAGCCCCACTCGCAGCGGGCGAGCCAGCGGGGCTGGTTCTCCGTGTCCCCGTGGGAGCCTCGCCAGCTCCGAGCCTCCCGTGCCTGCTTTGCACACGTGGGAAGTGCTTGGGGAAGCACTGGGGGTTTGTTGGCATGTGGCAGCGATCCCTGCAGCATCCCTGGGGCTCGGGAAGGGGTGGGATGTGCAGGGCAGGGTGCTCAGGGGAGAGGTGTCTGGGGACAGCTTGGAGGGGCAGCTCTGATCTCTGCTCTCTGTGACAGGACCCAAGGGAAGGGCTAGAGTTGTGTCAGGGGAGGTTTGGGCTGGATATCAGGAAAAGGTTCTTCCCCCAGAGGGTGGTGGGCACTGACCAGGCTTCCCAGGGCAGTGGGCACAGCCCCGACGCTGCCAGAGCTCAAGGAGTGAGAGCTCAACACTCTGAGGGACAGGGTGAGATTGTTGGGGTGTCTGTGCAGGGCCAGGAGTTGGATTCAGTGATCCTTGTGGGTCCCTTCCCGCTCAGGATATTCCATGAGCCTGATTTGTGGCTCTCACACCCCACCAGCTCAGGACAAGCACAATGGGGTGGATGATCCTGCAAGCGATGGGAAGGTCAGGAGGTGGTTTGATGATCCCACAGCCACAAACTGTGCTCCAGCAGTGCTGGACCTGATCTTTCTTCCCCATCCTGCTGCAGAGAGGACCCCAGCCCTGGCACTGCACATCCCAGGGCTTCTGCCAGGGACCGATGGGCAGAGTCACCCTGCTCAGAGAAATCCCACTGGCTGACTCTTCTGGCCTGAGGAGCATCACCACAGCTCTGGGAGGGCGCTGGGTCTTCAGGGTGGTCACCAGCACTTGGCTCTCTGAGTTCCCAGGCAGCATCTGGGATTTACATTTTATGTCTTAGGCTCAGATTTGATCCAGCCATTCCGTGTGTTCCAGGAAAACAGGATCAAAGTTCCCGGGTGCCGCTTTCTCCCCTTTTTTCAGCCGCTCCAGGCTGCAGCAAAGTGCCATTGAAGGCGGGAGGACTTTCATGTGGGGATTTCTCTTCTTCAGATCTTCAAAGAAATCCAGCAATCAAACAGGTAGTTGTGGAGGCATCTTTGAAAAGAAAAAAAAAAAAGCCCCACTTTGAAAGAATCACAGGCAAAAAAACATCTCAACTTTGTTGTGTTAATTGTTCCGGCACTCAAAGTTATGACAAAATGTCTTAGAAATATTGTTGGCTCTGGGCCCACGATGTGTCAGACAGACAGAAAAGGCTCAAGTAGAAAACCTGAGGAAGAGAAAACCAACAACAGGAGATTCCTACAGGAAGGGACAGTGACAGACCACCATGGCCAGAGGGGAGATGACACCTGGGGCATCCCCAAGCCTCTCTGTGCCCTTAGAACTGGCAGTCCATGAGGACTGGCTGTGGCCCTTCATCCATCCGTGTTCCAGAGATGTGAGGATGGTTCTGAGAAGAGCCAGAGCGTCCTGGGGGACAGTCATGTGCATGGCTTTTGCTGCAGGCTGTCCTTGGGAGCATCCCCCCCTTCCCAGGCTGCGTCTCCCCGATCCTGCTCCTCCAGCCCGGCTCTGAGCCCCAAATATGGGCTCGGCGCATCCGGGCTCCCCAGCACAAGCCCGGGCAGGAGCATGGGGTGACTCAGGGCCCCGGCAGCTGCCCCGGGCCAGGGGAGCGCCCACAGCTCTGCTGGGAAACCCGCCCGGCCCCGGCAGGACCTGCTGGGAGTGGTGCTGGAGCCGCTCGCTTTGCTCCCTCCGCCGGCTCGCGGCTGCTCCGGCCCCCAAATCCTCTTTTCTCCCCTTTCTCAGGGCGCTGGGGGGATGCTCGTGGATGTCACACAGGGATGGGACTCCCAAAGCAGCCCCCAGATGAGCAGGGGTTGGAGGTCTGGGTGTGGGGCAGCAAGCCTAGGGGCCAAGTGACCCACTGAGCCACAGATACACCATCCACCTCAAAGCTCCCCTTAAAAATCCCTGGAAATGCACAACTTCCATGCCTGAGAATCCCTACACCTGCCCTCTGACAACGTCTGTAGCACCAGACCCTGGAGTGCAGCACTAGGGATGTACCAGTTTGCCCCAGTACCCAAGGACCAGCAGGAGAGGTCCAGGCTGTCCCCCAGTTTGCAGTGGGCCGGCTTCTCCTGGATAATCCCTTGGGACCGGGAGAAGGGAAGTTTACACTGCTTGGATAAAGCCACAGGGCAACACGCTGCGCTCCAAACGCTCCAGCATCACCTCATCACCCAGGATAATTTATCTTTGGGTGTTTCTCCCCGTTTCCCTCTTCCCCAAGCCATGCTGGCAGGAGCACAGCTCCGCTCCCACGCGCCCCTTGGCAGCAAAACGCAGCAGGTCGGCTGAAGTCACCCCCAAAAAATGGCATTTTCTCAGCAAAATGCTGCTCTGAGGTCATTTTCCCCCGCCTCAAACACCCACGGCGGGGATGGGGCGGGGGGGCTGCGCTCAGCGGCCCTCGGGAGGCGGGAGGGGAGCGGAGGCTTTGCCAATGCTCGGGATGAAAGGGCTGGATAAAAGAGCCCCTAATAATGGTGGTGGTCTGAAAGGGGGGCTCAGCCCCCGGTGGAGGGGGGCGCAGCTGCCAGACGGGGGGGCAGAGGCAGCGGAAATCAGGGCTGGGATGAAAGGAGCGTTTCCAAGGGCTGGTGGGGGAATGTCGGGAGCGGGGACAGAGCGTGGGGAGGGGGCAGCGGGGATGGGGCACCGTCACTGCACCCCCTCCCACCGATTCCAGGATGCCTCCAGGCTCAGGCTGCCTCGCTGACCCCCTCATCGAGCCCTCCGACAGCGCTTCCCACCCCTTGCCCATCGCTGGGACCCAGGATAAGGCGGGCAGGGTCTCCGGAGCTGCCTCGGGCTGAGCTGACCGCGACACCGCTCCCCAATCAGCACAAACACCGGTGCCACCCGCGGGGACACGGCGTGGCGTGGGCAGCGTGTGCCTCACACACACACACGTGGTGCCCACCCGGGGCTGCTCCAAAAGCAGCACACGCGGAATGTTTTGCTGCGAATCATTAACCAAACAGCACCGCAGCGCCCGGGGATGCTCCGAACCCAAACCCGCTTCCCAGAAAGGAAATCTCCGTCCCTCAGCGGCTTTCACAGCTCAGCCCGACCCCTCGTCCTTCCTCGGGATGCTCCCGGTGCCCTGGGGGTGCTGCACCCCCCGGCTCATCCCAAGCCCACGGGACTTTGCCCTGGCTAAGCTGGGTGCCCTGGGAGCAGCTTTGAACGCTCCAGCGTTTCCCAATGGCTCGGGAAGCACGCGGGGAATGCGCGGCGGGGGCAGAGCCTGGCGGGGCGAGGGTCGGCATTCCGGGCAGGCAGCTCTGCCACCCTGACCCTCGGCCCCTCCGCCGGGCTGCAGACCTGAAGTGGCTCTTATTAACCCCAGTGCAAAGGGGAAAGCGTTACAGGGCTTTCTGGAGCCATAAAACGGGTCTCAATGCCGCAGCGGGAGAAGGGGATAAAGGGGAAGGGCTGCAGAGGGGGCAGCTCGCTGCTCCTTCCTCCAGCTGAGGCACCTGCAGGCACTGTTGGAGGAGATGGCAGCTCCTGCCACAAAAACCTGTGGATATTTCACAAATCTAAACCTACCCCCCTCCAGGGACAATGGTTTGGGAGCAGAGCTGGGACAGGAGGGCTGCCCAATGTAAGGAGGGGGACAAGGGGCTCCTCATACCCCACAGCCATCTGCCTCCAACTCAGCTTTGCCTAAAGTTTGGGCTCTGCTTGGTCAGCAGCAGCTGCTCAGCCCTAAAAACCAGCCCAATCTCCCCCCCGGGGGGCTGAGCCCCCACATCAGGGATGTCCCAGCTCAGCACCACCCAGCACTGGGGAAGCACCAGTTAAACCCAGTGTAGGGATGTGCTGGAGCACTGGAGGAGCTGAGTTCAGGCTGCAGGGAGGTGTTACACCTCTCAGGATGTGTGTCTGAACACACTCACCTGTACTGGAGGGAAACCCAGTCCCCCAGGAGCAGCACAGGAGCCACCAGGCTGGGACAGGCAGC
Organism: Xenops minutus; assembly: GCA_035221455.1. Classification (NCBI taxonomy): domain Eukaryota; kingdom Metazoa; phylum Chordata; class Aves; order Passeriformes; family Furnariidae; genus Xenops; species Xenops minutus. The sequence goes on along the minus strand of JAWWEE010000069.1, from coordinate 3,177,866 downwards.
CACCCCCATCACACCTCCCCCGGCAAAAAGAGAACAACTCACATTCACCATTTGCTTTTAATTTAATGGTTTTCTCCAGACCACAGTGTAGGAAGGAGGGAAAACACACACACCCTGGAGAAGGGAAAAGGGCCAGCAAACACATGGGAATAGTGCAACGGAGCCTGGTGAGACAAGGACACAGACACCTCCCAAAAACAGCCCTGGGAGGCCAGTGTGGAGCCAGACACAGCCCGTGCTGCTGCCGCTTTACATCAAGTTGGACAAGGGCAATAAATAAAGTCACAGTGCCTCACCAAAGGCACCTTTTTTTTTCCTCGGCATTACAATAATAGATGTTGGCATCAGAGCATTGTCTCAGCCTGGGGTTTTGGCCACATCCAGTTGGGTTTCTCAGCACAGGACAGGGAAGAGCCGTGGCCTGGGTGGTTTGGCCCCCGTTGCCAGCACATCCCAAGAGCCCAGCCCACGGGCAGCACCTTTGAGCCCCTCGCCAGCACCCTGCTACATCTCCAGCTTGTTTGAGGTATATCACCTGCCCCATCCGTGACCTTGTGCAGCAAAAAAACAGTGCAAAGAAAAGGAGAGTCCCTCCAGCCCCTTGGTTTGAGATGAGATGAGCCTGTGTGCGAGGGGAGGACGGCAGCGAGGAGCCCCCAGGACCCCCCACCCCCTCCACGGGGGTCACTCGGAGCTTTGGTCCATTGAATGTCCTGGCCCTGGAGCATCCCCGAGGGGCACGAGGCTGCCAAATAAATACATGGGACGTGGGACAGCAGCACCAGCAGCCCCGGGGCAGGGAGGGCTCGGCCCCCTGCCCAAAAGGCATCACCCCGGGGTGTACCCTCAGCTCAGCTTCCCTCCGACGGCCACAGCACAGCGGTACCCCTCGGTGACACTGTCACAGCCCGCCAGGGACAGGATGCTCTCTGCCAGGGGGCTCCGGCAGTGGGTCACAGTCCAGCGGCGCAGCCTCCGCCCTTCCTCCAGCTCCTCCTCCTCTCCCAGCCGGAGCAGGCTGTCGGCGGACACGCAGCCCCGCATGCCCCCGGGGCCGGGGGGCACCCGGGTGGGCAGGTCCAGCTGGTCGAAGGACTCGGTGGACAGGATGCTGTCCTCGCTGACGGCGCTGGCCGGGCGGGCACGGGGCGCTTGGGGCAGGGGCACCTCGCTGAAGCCCCCGAAGCCCTGCCCGGGGGGACTCTCGGGCTCGGTGCTGCTCGAGGAGAACTTGCCATTGTGCTTGAGGATGCCTTTGCGGCGGGCAGGGAGACCCTGCGGGCCCTGCCCTGGCGAGGGGCTGTCGGTGAACACCGTCCCGTCCAGGTCCAAGCTCGCCGCGTCCAGGACATCCCCGGACTCGCAGCACTCCAGGGATGAGTAATACCCTGACTCCCTCGCCGAGGGCTTTTTCAGTATTCCTTTCTTGGGCACGGCCGTGGGCACTGCTGCAATGGCCGTGCTGCAGGGCAGCATTCCAGAGGACAGGATCCGGGTGAGACCCGCCGTGCCCCCCTCGCCATCCTCACCCCTCGCCTCTCCCGCGGGCGATGCCAGCTGGAGCCCAGGGCTGGGCACCTTCTGCTCACAGGAGTTTCTCTTCTTCAGGATGCCCTTGGGCCGCTTGAGGATGGACTTGGAGGGGTTCTCCGGGGCCACCGCCGCCTCCTGCAGTGCGTGGGACACGTCGTTCTCCTTCTTGGACTTCTTGAGGGAGCGCTGCCTCTCCAGGGTCACGCCGGGGATGTGCTGCTTCAGGAAGCACCGCACCTTGGAGCTGTTCTCCAGGAGGGGCCGGGACGAGCGGCGGAGCCACTCTGCCACCGTGGCCAGGGGGGACTCGCTCTCCCGCAGCAGCTCTTGCTCCCCAAGGGGCATTTTGTAGCCCCAGTTGACCCACCAGTGCGTGGCGATGTCCTCGATGGTGGCGCGGCGCTCTGGGTTCACCATCAGCATCCACCGGATCAGCCCGCAGGCGTCTGGGGGGGACAGGCAGGTCAGGCACCGAAGGGAGCACAGCAAAGGGGGGGACACACAGGGGGCTGGGGCTCTGCCTACCTGACAGCTTCGTGGGCTCCCGGTAGTCCCCACTCGTGATCTGCTTGACCAGAGTCTTGTAGTCGTGGCCATCGAATGGCATCGTGCCGTGGACCAGGATGTAGAGGAGAACGCCCAGGGACCAGCTGTCCACCTGCCAGAGGGACAGAGGAGCCTGGAGGGGGGGCAGCAGGACCAGGCTGTCCTGGCCCCCACCCCACCTGGGCAGGATTCCCTGCCAGAACCTCAGTGGGGGCTCCTGGAATGGCAACACCCCCAGATCGTGGGGCAGAACCAGCTCCAGCCACTTCCATCCCACCACACCCACCCCACTGTGGCTGCCCCCACCAACCACACAGGGTCCAGTCTCAGGGAACCAGTTATCCCAAACCACCCAGTGCTTTCCCCAGTCCAATTCCCACAGACAGGACTGAGGCACAACCCACCTCCGGGCCCTTGTAGGGCCTCCCGTTGATGATTTCGGGGGATGCATACAGGGGGCTGCCACAGTATGTCTGCAGAAGTTTGTCCTGCTGGTAAACGTTGGACAGCCCAAAATCTGCAATCTGGAGAGACATTTCCAGCTGTTATCCAGCACTAAAGTTTCCCTTGTGCAGCTGGAGCAGCTTTGCCACCTGAAGCTCTCCAGGTATGAACCTGGCCCAAACCAGGGCTGCCCTTGGCACCCTCAGTGTCCTCAGGGAGCACCACCAACCTGGCTTTCCACCCCCTGAGGTTGCTCCTGTTGCTCTCCCCCTCCCAAAAACCTTGTCCCAGCCACTGCAGCAGCTGCCCTGTGGCTCTGCCCCTCCATCCCATCAGCAGCACCGGGAGCAGAGGCAGCTGGAAAGGTGAGCTTGGAGGGAGAGCTGCCGGGCTCTCCTCCAGCTCATTCCCAGCCACCCCAGGCTGTCACTATCAGCTCCACCTTGCACACAGGTATTCATTATCCTCAGTACACCTGTCACCTCTCCCTGGGCAGGAGCTGCAGTGGCTGCACGTGAGCTCCCAATTGCAAAATTATCCCTTCCAGAGATAAACCCCATAGCCTGTTATCACCAACCACACGATCCCTGGCTGAGGCCACGCTGTGCCCTCCCTCCCTGGCAGCTGCAGCAAAAAGCATCACTTGGGGCCAGCAGAGCCCACACCTCCCTCCACCAGCCTGGCTGGTCCTTACAGGAACTGGGAATTTCCCCTGGAGAAACCTTTCTCATCCAGCTTGTTGTGCACTGACCTGGGCGCTCAGACTTTGCCCTCTTATCAGCAGGTAAATATAAGTTATGGCTTTACCAGCAGCTCTGAGGCTGTGCCGCCTCTCCCGCCCTGCTGCCAGGCTCTGATAGCAGGGGCAGGCACAGGTGCCCTCCTGGCTCCCCATCTGCCAGGCAAACAGCATTCCAGGCGATGCCAGCAGTCCCAGAGCTCTGGGAAGCAAGTCCCTGGGGTTCCAGAGTGTTGTGGGCACCCCCAGTCCCTCCACGCTGGGCAGCACCCCCTGGGCCCCTCGCTGGGTGACAGCCCAGGCTCTGCCAACCCCTCACCTTGATGTTGCCATTGGCATCGAGCAGGATGTTCTCCAGCTTCAGGTCCCTGTGGACAATCCCGTTCTGCAGGAGGGAAGGGAGAGCCAGGGTTGGTTTATGGAGTGTTTGGCCTCCAGTGAGGTCACTGCCCTTCACTGGCACATGCAAACAGGGCACAGGAGGAGGAAACAGCCCTGGGTGTGCCACCAAAGACAGGCTGGAAACCACGTCCCAACCTGGGCACTACCAGTTCCTGGTGCTGCTCAGAAACACCTGCACCAGGTGCCACCCTGGGCTCCTCCACCCTCCCCAGCCACGAGAGCACCTGGTGCCAGCTCCTCCAGGGCACGGTGGGCACAGCCCCGTGCTTTGCCAGGACCTGCTGCTGACCAGCTAAGCAAGACCCCAACTTGGTTTGGCTTCAGGGGGTGTCCTGCAACCCCCTGTTCCTGCCAAGAACCAAGGCACAGCCAGGCACAGCCTTGGAGCATCCCCAGGGAGACCCTCAGGCTCATCCCACAGCCCTGGAGAGGGCCCCCAGCTTCTCATTCCCTTCAGGAACAAGACAGGTGACCCAGGGCTTGCCTTCCAGCCCCACAGACAGCCCTGGGCGTCTCCCTCTGGGTGAGTGGGATGGGAGGTGACAACGTCCTAGCCATCTTAGTCACCCCTAGACCACAGCAGCCAGAGCCAGCATTTCCCAAAAGCTGCTGTGGTGCTGCCACACCCCTCAGATAAGAGGCAGGATTAACCCTTCTCCTGGGAAAACCAAAGAGCCACAAGCTCCCCTCACCTCCCAGCCCAGGCTGAGCTTCCCCATGGGGTGCTGGATCCCTCCCCAGCCCCGGCTGCTGCACCTCTGCCTGGAGCTGGCCCTGCAGAGCCCCCAGGAGCTGATCCCACTGGTTTCCCCCAGGAAAGCAGTGGGCATTGTGGTGCCAGCCCACCTTGTGGCAGTAGTAGACGGCAGACACGACCTGCCTGAAGAAGTGCCGTGCCTCCTGCTCGGTGAGGCGCTGCCTCTCGCTGATGTAGTCATACAGGTCGCCCTTGCTGGCATATTCCATCACTATGACAATCTTGCTGCTGTTCTCAAACACTGCAGGACACAGGGGGGCACAGGGTGTCAGGAGGGGTGCTCAGAGCTAGGGGAATTCTCATTAGCACGCGCCTGTTAACGAGCAGGCAGAGCCCTCACTGACTCTGACACGCTGCCCACCCCACTCCCCTCCCTCAGCCTTGGTGTGGGGGTTTCTGCAGGTACCTGCAGGTCAAGGGGAGACCACCAGAGCTGCCACCCACACCCCCCGGTGCCGCCAGGGCTGCCGGCCCAGCAGCTCTGCAGTCACAGTGCCCAGGAGCAAGGGCTGTGCTGTGCCAGAAGGTGACTAAGGCACTGGCTCTTTGCTAGAAGCCCCGGCCAGGGGGGAAGGTGACGGTGCTGGCACAGCTCACGGCCTTCCTGCGTGTTCCCATTGCTCCCAACGAGGCTCCAGCTCGAGCCAAGAGCATTTTCTTCCTGTTTGCAGAAAGCTCCCTCAATATTTTTGAATTCCAACAGTCGGTGTGACTCAGCCCTTGCAAACACTGCGTAGGAACTGCCAACCCACTTGCTTTTGTTTGGAGGACAAAAGGACTCTGGGTCCCTCACATATACCGGGAAGGCAGAGAGAGCCCAGGCAGCAGCAGAGCTTTAGCCAAAGGATTCGATGTCTGCAAAGACTGACCCAGCTGGAGATCTGGGCTAAGTCTGGTCATAGGTAGAACTTGAGAAATTCCCCTTCAGCTGGTGTTGTCCCAAGAGCCCGGGAGCAAAGCCCAGCCCTGGCCATAAAGCCAAGCCCAGGAGCACCAGGAGCTCTCCCAGCAGTTTGGTTTTCCAACGCCCCAGGGGAAGGAAAGAGGAAGGCTCCAGTACTGACATTAACTCCTGCCCCGGGCTGAGAGCAGAGCCCTGGAGATTCCCATGGAGCAGCACCGAGGCTCCCAGCTTCAAAAGGAAACTTTTGGGAAAAAGGAAACCAAAGCTTTCAGAGCTGGATTCCCCCTCTGGGCAGGAAGGGATGTGACAGGAGGGCTATTTCTGGAGCAGGTATTTCCCCTCACTGCTGCTCTGCAGGAGTGAGGAGGGGAAACCACAGCCCGGCAGCATCTGCTTTCCCCTCCAGAGCTGAGTCACCAGGAAGAGCAGCCAGGACCTGTGAGAAAGGAGAGGGGCTAAACCCACCCGAGAGGTGGGTGTTAAACCCACCTGGCCAGGCTAAACCCACCCAGGGAGGCCAAGCCCAGCTCGGAGAGTCCCCCTGGTAGCCCTGTGAGAGGGGCTGTGCTCAGGGATGCTGCTGGCAAAGGGAGGGGAGAGGAGAGCTCACCTTCATGGACAGCGATGATGTGGGGGTGGTTGAGGGAGGACATGATCTCAATCTCCCTCCGGATATGGACAAGGTCCTGCTCATCCTTGATTTTGTCTTTCCGGATGGATTTGATGGCCACCTGGGGATGAGCACAGAGGGTCACCCGGCTGTGGGGACAGCAGCACTGTGATGTCCCAAAGCCTCTGGCAGAGCGAGAAACCCACCCCCCCTCTTTTGGGAAGGGGCTCACAAGCAAAACCTCAATGATGCAGCTCCTCCACGTGCTGTATCCAAGAGTGGAGCTGCACAGCCCCTCGGAAACAGCTGCAATGACAGCAAACTTGATCGATTTGAGTGTTATACTTTCCAAGTCCTGTTGCTGGGCACAGGGAAAAGCTTCCCCTGCCTCCCCAACAAGGGAGACGCTGCCAGCTCACACCACAGGGGCTCCCCAGCCCTTCTCCTGCAGGTCGCACAGCCCTGCTCCTCATTTCTGGGCTTACAGGAATTGTGTCCCGGGCTACAGAGGCTGCTGGGCCGTGGCCAGGCAAAGGAATGTGACCTGCACACATGACTTGGAAGATAACAACAGCAACAACGTCTTCTTGAGGTCGTGGAAGTGAAAAAAACCCCACAACACCCAGGTTTTGTCTTCCTCGCAAATACTGCCTTCAAGGAGATGGTAATGAGGAGGTAAGAGAAAGTTCGGATTAAAGAGTAGATCCCTCCCAGGCACGGGGTGGGAGACCCAGCACCGGCATTTTCCAGGCTTTCACTTGGATTTCCAAGTTATCCTGGAGGAGGAAACTGAAAGGGGAGGGGAAAGAAGAGTAAGTGCTGGAGAATAGATGCCTTCTAATCCTCTTTCAAAGGGGCTGCGGAGAGACAATGTGCTCCTAGGGTCGAATTTACAACTGAATCCAGCAGCACCTCTTTTTTTTTTCTCCCAGACAAGAATGCGGAACAGCTTTAATCCTGTAAAGGGACCCCTGCACGAGTCTCCCAGCAACGGGGAGAGGGGCCATGGACCCCCGCCGGCCCCAGCTGCCGGCACAGGAGTGATGCTCAGGCTACGGGAGTGCTCAGGGACCCTCCTCCTCCTCCTCTGCTGGAGCGGGATGGATGCTCAGCCTCGTGTCTCTCGGATTTAGGGGGGTTGGAAGCCTCTCTCCTGGAGATCCAGCCCACCAGGCAGCAAGAGACTCCCTAAGCCAGGCTTAGCACACTAAGCAAGGCACCCACAGGAGGCACCGGTGCTGAGTCAGTGAGGTCTCAGCTGCCACATCAGTGTGTTGGTGGGAGAAGCCCCCCTTTAAAGAGGGCTGAGATGGGCACAGAAGGGATGGAGCCCCTTTTTTGGCCCCAGGCCCATCTCTGCAGCGCTGAACCACTTCAGACAGCACCAGCAGGGTGGGGGTTGCTCGTGGAGGAACCTTCACCAGCCCTATGGGTTGAGGCAAACAAGCAGAATGGACTCTGGCCAGGACAAGTTCAATAACCCCGGCCCAGGGTTCTGTATAAAACAATACTGAAAGCACTTAATGCTTCTTGAAACTCAGGCATTCTTGTCCCTGACCTTTGTGTAGGTTAACAGGTTAAAATTTAACAGTTTTTCGTCCTTCTGCCCCAATTATCTGACCCCTGCTAGAATGCAGGAAAGCTTTTATGCAGCCAGCCAGCCTGCTCCTGCCTCCAGTTCCTGTTGGCTCCCTCTGTTCATCCCCCCACTAAAGAATGCCATCCAGCCCAACAGCCCCAGCATTTTGGGGGGGGCACAGAGAACATTTCCTTGCTGACTGAGATGCTTAGGGAAAGATCCACTATCCATACAGGATGAAGTGGCTCCAGGACGCCTGCATGGGAAGCCTCAGGAGATGCCAGTGGTGTATCCAGCAGTTAGTGACCTCCAGGCAGACAGATTAAAGCTGCAGCAGGGAGCAGGTTTTGGGTGCTGGCAGAGCCCCGGGGCTCTCCCTGGTGAGCTCTGCCCTCGGGCAGGTGGGCACAGGGAGGGCACGGCACTGTGAGGGTCCACATCTCACACCTCAGAGACTGAACCAACCATTTCATCCTTCCCCAGGGGTGCCAAGAAGCAGCTCTGTTCCCAAACTTTCCCTGGCAGCAGAGGGTCTCCCCTTGAGAGAGGAAAGGCTGTGCTCAGCCACCCTGGGGACAGGGACCAGCAGCTGCAGGGACAGACAGGGCCAGAGCCCCCCCACCATTGCCAGGAGGAGAATCTCCTGTGGGAAACAGCCCCAAGAAGTCCCGCTGGAGCCTTCCTCTAGGAGCCTAGGGAACTCAGGAGCACTTTCCAAGTCAAAAAAGGCTTTTAATTAAAAGTTTTTTGGGGAGAACAGGTATTTTCAGCAGCTGCTGAAAGATGCATTAAGCTACAACCTCAGGCAGCACTTTAGAAGTTGTTCCAGACTGTAAGGGCAGCATTTCATGCTCCATGAAATATGGATTACAACCCACTATGGAAGAGATTGGGCTTTGCCCCTGACTGAAGATCAAAAGAGGCTTTTCCGCTCTGGAATATTCCAGGTGCTGCCTTCTCCTGACACCACACAAGCCCACAAATACATTTCTGACACCGAGGAGAGTCCCTTGGGAGGTCCCTTGTTCTGTTTGACTTGGCTGCAGGCCAGGACTTGGGAACCAGGCTGGGAAAAACACCAGGCTGGAAGAAAAAGAAAAGAGTCCAGATGCTGCCATGCAAACAGGTGCAGGAGCCACTTTGCACCCCCATGGCCCACATTACTGAATCTTCAACCCAAGAGACTCGGGGAAAAAGAAAAGAGAAAACAAAGAGAGGGAAAAGAACCAGCAACTCTCTCCCCCTCGATATTGATGTTGTAGGGACCCAACACTTTTCCAAGGGCTGGAAAGGGCATTCAGCACAAATACCCACCAAAAGGCACAAGCATCATTCAAGCTGAAGGAATTCTAACCAGAAAATGTGTTTTTTTTAAGACAAGAAATGCTTGTGGAAGTCCCAAAACATCCTTCAGCTGCAGGAGCCTGGATTTCCCTGCTGCCCACCAACTGATTTGGGCACAGCCAGCTCCAAGCCCAGGTAGGTTGGTTAAAATTCAGAGGGGGGGAAAACGAATCCAGGCAGTAAAACCAGATGGTTCAATATTCAGTGGCTCTGACAGAGGCATTTTCTGATTAGCCAGAGGCTAAACCCATGAGCATGGAGCAGCTCCAGCTTTACAGCCTCAGCTGGTACCGTGGGATCCCCACAGCCCACGAGGGGTAACCTGTACCTGCTCTCACACCTTGGTGTTTAGGAAATGAAAGCCACTTAGAGAAGGAGCAAATAACAACCCAGCTCAGGATAAGCCTCCAGATTAAACAGGTCCGGAAATGCTGAGTGCTACAAGAAAGAATTTGTGGGAAGAGGAGAGATTTGTGGTTTAGTCTCCTGTTCCTATATGGCCAGTTCGATGAGGTGCTAGTTAGCAGAGCCTTTGACTATCTCCATCTTCTGGAGGAGTCAGTGGCCTGTGTATTGAATTTGCATTATAATAGAGCAGCGTTGCTAATCCCGGTCCTAAGGGGCTTCCACAGATGGGCGAGTTGTCGGGAAGTTCCGAGGTTCCCAGCACAGGCTCTGCTAGGTGCAGGCAGGGAAAGGCAGATCTCGCCCATCCCGAGGGGAGGGATCCTTCAAGCTCTGTGGGTGGAAGCTGCATTTCAAGGCCCTGATTATGCAGCAAAACAGCAGCTTCTCCGGAATCAGATAGGCTAATGGAAACGGCAGGTCTGACTTCATTAAGAGCTGTCGCGTTACACAAGAAAACCTCTCAGATTTACAGCTGTTCTCCTTGTCGTGCCTCTGTGGGATTGTGTGGATCCCACCTGGCCGGGCCAGTCCTGCTGCTCCCAGGTCACCTCACTGCCCACCCGTGCTCAGGGCCGTGGGACAGTGTCCTTTGGGGTCCCACCCCACACATCAGGGTGATCAGGGCTGAGCAATCACATCCCAGCTTGAACCCCTGCAGATTCCCAAAGGGCAGGGCAGCCAGCGCAGCAGCATCCCGCGTTTCTGGGGGTGAGGGATCCCTGGGAAAGGCAAGATCCACTCGCTCCAGCGTCGCTGGGGTGAGTCAGGATTTTGGGCAGGCTCTGCTGTGCTGGCGTGGCCCTGGGTGCCCCACACCGTGTGAAAACCAACAGCACACCCAAGCCACGCCAGGGCAGGAGGAAGGGAGAAACCCTTGAGACTCAAGTGCGGTGTTTGCTCTTGGCGGCCGGATACCTGCCCGCTCCTTCCCCCAGGAAGCCCGACGCGGTCAAGTGGGCTAGAGGAGCTGCAGCCCCCCGGGAGAGGGGGGTGAGACCCCCCCGGGCTGCCCCCCCGGTACCGCTGTGCCCCTCCTGCCGCACGGGCAGGGCAGCGCCGCAGCCTCCCGCACACTGCGGCTGCAGCGGGGCCGGGGCTGCGGAGAGCCGGGTACCGGAGCGGGGGGCCGGGCGTGGTGGGATGAACGGGGACGGGGCGGGGGGGATGCACCGGAGACCGGGGATGCACCGGGAACACGCTGCCCGGAGCGGGGGATGCTCAGGGGTCCCACACCGGAGCACGGCGAGGAGGCGCCGGGAACGGGGTGGAACGCACCGGGGACACGGGGGGGGACACGCACCGGCGACAAGAGGGGGGGACGCACCGGGGACAAGAGG
>JAWWEE010000069.1:3103178-3165040 GCA_035221455.1 Xenops minutus | reverse complement strand
GGGGACAAGAGGGGGGGATGCAGCGGGGACAAGGGGGGAGATGCAGCGGGGACAAGGGGGGAGATGCAGCGGGGACAAGGAGGGGATGCAGCGGGGACAAGGAGGGGATGCAGCGGGGACAAGGAGGGGGATGCTCAGGGGACCACGCTGCCCAGAGCGGGGGGATGCTCAGGGACCCCCCACACCTGCGCACGGTGAGGATGCACTGGGGACCTGGGGGTGCTCCTTACCAGCTTCCCGGAGCGCTCCCGGGCTTTCTTCACCTTCCCGTAGGTGCCTTTCCCCAGCGTCTCCAGGAACTCGTAGCGGTGCTTGAGGTTGTGCTTGTGGTGGTGCCGCTTCACCGCCTGCTTCTTCATCAGCGGCCGCGGAGACTTGATGAGCCCCTCGGCCAGCGACGTGGCCAGCGCCGAGCCGCTCCCGGGTCCCGGCCCCGCCACCCGCTCCATCCCGAGCCCGATCCCAATCTCAGTCCCAATCCCGGCCCCGGCTCGTCCCGGCCGATAAAAGCGGCGGCCCCGGGGCCGCGCCCCCCCGCGCCCATTGGAGGCGGCCGTGGCTGCCCCGCCCGGGGCCGGGACCGGGGGAGGGGGCCGGGGCTGCGGGGAGACCCCCGGGCAGCGCTGCGAGCGGGGGACACACGGGCGCGGGTGGGGAGGGGGCGCCCACGGAGCGGGGTACCCCACGAACCGCGGGCGAAGGGAGGGTGTGCGGGGGAATGCGGGGACAAGGCAGGGAGAGGGGGGAAAAGGGGGGTAAAGGGGTGTCCCGCAGGCTGGAGGGAGTTGAGGGTTTTCCAGAGGGTGATGAAAGGAGAGGTTTGTAGCCAAAGGATGGGAAGAGGTGCAGGATCAGAGCGCTAGGAGGGTCAGAGGTGGAGAGGGGCTTGGGACAAGGGCATGGAGTGACAGCACAAGGGAAAATGCTTTCACACTGCGAGAGGACAGGGTTAGATGGGATATTGGGGTGAAATTCATGCACATGAGGGTGGGCAGGCCCTGGCACGGATTTTCCAGAGAAGCTGTGGCTGTCCCATCCCTGGAAGTGTCCAAGGCCATGTCAGACTGGCCTTGGAGCAACCTGGGCTAGTGAGAGGTGTCACTGCCTGTGGCATGGGGGTGGAATGAGATGGCCTTTAATGTCCCTTCTAATCCAAACCATTCTATCATTCTATCACTCTGTAATTGTATAATATGGAGCAAAGCACCTGGATGCCTCACACCAGGAGAGATGCAGGGACAGAGGGACACAGACATAGAGCCAGCCGAGACACACAGGGGCAGACATGGTTTGCTGCAAGGACACGGGGGGAAAAAATATGTATTAAGGGCAAAATAAGAGAGAGGAGAGGCTTGGGCAAGCACAGCCTCTCCAGGCTCGCCACAGGAGCACGTTTTGCCCTCCTGGCCACGCAGGCTGGGAGGGAGCAGTGGAGCCTGCAGGGGGAAAGGTCTGCTGCCTGCTGAGGCTCCCACGCAAAGGCTCCTCACGGACATTCCTGGTTAACTCAGCAGCACCTTCCCGTGTGGTCTTTCTGCCCCTGTGGTAAATCTTTGTTTTGAGATATTAAAAGAATGCAATTCTTTCCCAAAGCAGCCAAAACAAAAGCTCTTGCCCAGCTCTGGCATGTGTGAGGACACACCGTATTGATTGAAGAAAGAGATAGCTCTGGCATTACTCACCCCCGCACTCAGACCTGGATTTTCCCACCACTTCCAGCAGCTCAGGGCAGGCTGAGGCAGAGCAGGGGGTCCTGCATGTCTGCCAGGGGTGATCTAATCCAGCACAGACCCCTCTCTTCTCTGTGGGCTTTGTGTCCCCAAGCACAGAGGTGACAGAGGATGGAGCTCTGTGATGTCCCAAGGCCTGTTTTTAGCATCTCTACATCAGGATGAGACCCAGGTGGGTATTACAGTCCCCTGGCTGGTCTTGCAATCGGGTGTTGAAGGACTGAGGTTATAAAATTACTTGTTCAGGACATCTGCCCCTCAAGGGAGATGTAAAAAGAGGGACAGGAGGGAGTCCAGGTCATGGACACAGTCATGCACCAAACTGCTCATCCATGGCTGTGATCTGTCCCAGTGCTGTTCCACACACATTAAATACCAGTTTGACCCAGCTGGGGCACACAGGTACCTTATCCTGCCCCTGTCACTGCTTTTCACTGCCAGTGGCCATGTGGCACCTCCGTTCCTCACACAATGAACCACTTGCATCTTCAGGCTGGCCCTGCATCCTTTCCACCTCAAAGCTCCCCACAAGCTGAACACCATGGGAAAATCTCTCTCCCCGTTTTAAAATTAGCCCAGGACATCCGAAGAAGATACCAGGCTGCAGCAGTTGTGATAATGAATTATTTACTGTGCAGAAACAGGAGCCCTTTCCCTGTGACAGTGGCCAGCAAAGCCCATCGGGAAGATCAACAAGGCGTAGATGAGATTAACTAAACTGCTGCAATTTCAAAGTCAAAGTAAACAGATGGGATCCTGTTCAGGCACAGCCCAGAGATTGCAGAAGAGCTGAGCGGGGAAGGTACAAACCTACCTTATTGCAATCAACAAAGCAATTTCACTTGCCTAAGAGGAAAGTGTCGGTGTCTGTGTCTGCCAGACCCTGGGAGCTCACCCAGCAACGCTGTGGGATCGCTCCTGGTTCAGCCCACCCGGCCAAGACACCACTTGAGCTCACATTTAACTCTAAGCACGAGTTTAATACTCCCGTTGATTTACAAGGATGTTTTCTGGAGGCTTTCCCTGCGATGAAAGGAAGCAGAGCCTTGAGGAGCTTCTCTTTCTGTTTCGACCAGATAAATCCCTCTCTGCAATGTTCTGTGTTGTCCCTGATAGGAAGGCTTAGGTATGTGTTTGTTCCAGACTGGCTCAGGAAACCTATTTTAATGGAAATGCCAAGGGACACAGATCTAAGCCCACTGGAATCCACTGATAAGGATCCTCTATGGTAGCACTACTCTGTGGCTTTCTCAGCAGTGGGGAAATCCACTGAAATTCCCCCTTCCTCCCCCACCTTCAGCCTTAGAAATCCCAAACAGGGGTTCTCCCGTTGCCTCAGAGCGTGTCCACTAAAACCAGCATGAAAGCCAAGGAGGAATTTGGCTCCATGTCAGAGAAACCTGCTCAAAGCTGGGCTCCTCGGCTTGGCTTTGTCATAATGGAAGCTCTATTTACTTGCAGGCTCCTGACTTTGTATTCATTTATTTATTATTTTAAAATAAACCCTATGGCCTTCTCTTAGTGCTAAAAACATCCAAGTCCTGGTCAAAGCCTACAGCTCAGCCTTTGGACTCGGTGGCAACAGGCTCTGCTCGGCTCTGTTGTGGATTGGTAAAGGAATAAACTTCACCCAGAAGATTTGCTTACAGATGTGAGACCCCCCACGGGGAAAGGAAGAGCTCCATAAGGCATTAAAATGCCAAAGACCACAGAAAGTTTAATGATCACCCCTCCTGACTGGCCTTCCAAGCTCAGCATTCCTCACCTGCTGCCGGGTAGTGCTCAGGCAGGTGTGAAACCCATTGCCCCTCTGAAAACACGGAGCAAACTGGCTCTGATCCTCCCAATCGGGTGGCCCATCCATCAGCAGAAGAAGGGAAACACATTAGTAGCAATGGGAGCCCTTTGAAAAGTAATTTATGGCCTATCACATCTAATGAGCACAGCAGAGGCAACCTCTGTGCCCCAGCACTGCAGCTGGGGGTTACACCAGCCCCCATCCATCCATCCATCCATCCATCCATCCATCCATCCATCCATCCATCCATCCTTCCATCTGTCCTGGATAGAGCCAACCCCATTTTTTACAGCTTGAGAAGACTCAGTGGGCAGAATTTGTGCCCATTAATCTTTTGTAAGGACCATTATACAAACCCTCAGTACCCTGGTCGTGTTTTCATCCTGAACCCAGGTCCTGCCATGTCTCCAGTGTGGGCAAGGAGAGCAGAAAGGAGATAAGAGATGTACCACAGGCAAGGATGGATCATGACTGGAGAGAGAATATTGCCATAGAAAGAGGAGCAGTGAAGCAGAAACTGTAATGAGGAGTGACAGGGTTGGTGTCCTGCTCACTCTGCAGCTAAACCAGCCACGGAAGGTCCCAGAACTCATTTCCCAGATGGTTGCATTGAACAGTCCCCCCTGGATCAGTGGCACACCTCCTTTGATCACTAGATTGATGAGCTTTTAGCCCAAGCTGTGATGAACCCAAGGACCAGCCACTTCAAAATACGAATTTATCTTCCTTGGGTTCTTAACCATTGTGCTATCAGGTGATAACATGATCTTTGCTGTTGTACAGTGTTTGCCTTAGAAACTGCTACAGATAGATAAGGGAGATGTGCAGTGTCTGAATGACACTTTAATCTGAAACTTTGCTGAATAAAAGCCAAAAGAGCATCTCCCACCCAACCCAAGCCCTGTGATTCAACCACAATAAATGCAGTTCCTATGACTGAAGCCCCCAGTTACAACCAGCAACCCCCAGTTACCCCAGGCAAGTGGTGGCAGGGGCTGAACAGGGTCCACACACAATTTTCTCCTGTGTTTGTGAGTTTGGAGCAGTTCTCCAGGCTCTTCTCCCCTCTCACATACACACCAATGCTCTCTCTAACACACAGTTGACCAGCAATCACTTATCCACAACAAGGAGATACAATTCAGTGCATATATAATCAATAAACTACATTATCATATATTTTTCTATTATACCATCTATCCAAGGCCCCCCCCTTTCTTCAGATCAACCAGTTGTACAACTCAGCCCCCCCAGGTTGCCCTCGACACGTTCCCAGACACTGGGAGGTCACTGCAGGGCAGCTCACAGCACATGGGGCTGCACAAACGCCGAGGCATTTATTAAAAAAATAAGCAAAACTCCCCCCCAAAAAAAGGCTGGAGCTTTTATTTTCAGGGCAGGAAACGTCTGTGTCTCAGGGTAGTGACTCCATATCCGTTCCAGCACCAGCGGATGCTGAGGGAATGTTTGTCTGCTGGCAGAGGGAGCAGCCAGGGATGACTCCAGTGCTGGGGTCCCACATGTGCACATGGGGGTGGCAGTGACATGTCCTGGTATTTCCCAGTGCCACTGCACCTCTGGCACTCCATTCCCAGCTATCCAGAAAGAAATTCCTGGGTTGTGGTCCTGGGAACCTGACAGGGATGGAGCAGTGTCCCAGTGCCCTGGTATTTCCCAGTGGCCCTGCAGGTCTGGAAGCACAGAGGAGCTCTATTCCCAGCTATCCAGGGAGAAATTCATGGCTGCAGCTCCGGGATAGCATTCACACAACACTGCACTCGGTTCCCCTTGGGGGAGGGTTGGCCACAAAGGGCAGAGATAGCCCCACAGAGCAGCAGGGACCCCCAAATGCAGCAGTGACCCCAAAAAGCAGCAGTGACCCCAAAGAACATTGTCCCCAACAACCATGACTCGTGTGTTGTGGGTCCATGGCAAGGTACAGGAATCATTTCTGCTGGAGATTGTCCTGAGGAAGTTTCCTGTTTATGCAGACAAAGTCTGCTCGGACACAATAAGGGATGGTTTTTGGCAGGAGGGCCAGCCCAGCCCTCCTTGGCCACTGTGTTGGAGCAGCCACCGGGGCTGGGGCTGAAAAGCCTCTCAGTAAAGTTGGAGCATGGGGAGTTCAGGCGAGGACACGGCCACAGCCAGCCCTGGGATCTGTGGAGCCCCAGGAGGGCACTGGAAAACTCCGGGAGTTCAGCTGGGTGTTGGAGAAAGGCACCCAGAGAGCAGAACGGGCACAGAGGGTGGTGGGCACAGAGGGTGGTGGGCACAGAGGGTGGTGGGCATGGGGGCCTGTGGAATTGGGGACTGGCTGGGGTGGCAGGACCAGCTCAGAGCTTTCTGCAGCCTCCCAGGGACAGGAGGAACTGGGTGACAAAGCCACTGAGGCTCAGGGACAAAGAATGTCACAGCACAGCGTTCAGGGCACTTGCTGTACCGAAACGTGATCCTGTGCCAGTGCAGCTCTGAGATAATACATATATTAAAGAAAAGAGAAAAGATGCCACAGATAATTGCCAGTCCATTCTGAAGATTGCTGACAGCAATTCTTCAAAGCAGGTCAGACTTATTACATATTGTGGAAAGGAAGCTGGGCTGAAACACAGTTATTTTGTATTTGATTGCTTTATTTCTAAAATATTCCCCTTGCAGCACCATCCACAATCTAAAGGAAAGGTTCAGCTGCTCTGACATTAGCAGGTCCTCTGTGCTGAGATCTGAGCCCTGCCCTAAAATACAGTCCTGAACTGGCATCTAAATGGGTTTTGAACGTGGACAACAGACACCAAACTCCTCCTGCTGTGAGACGAGGTGGACAGCTCACTGAACTCCCTGTCCCTGAAGAACAAACACCGCAGCTTGGCCTGAGTCTGTTTTGAGGGTAATCCTGTCCAACGTGCCAGGGCAGCCTGGGGGCCACAAAACCTCCCGTGAGAGCAAGAACAACCCCAGGCAGGGCAGCAGCTCCTCTGGAGCAGAACAGGGAGGAACCACACAACCCACGCTGGTGCAACAGGACCCGGTGCGTGTCTGCCACCCACTGAGCTGGGTAATGTGTGAATTCATGCAAATACCTCCCTGAGAGCTGAGGGAGCAGCTCTGCTTGTCACAGCTGTGCTCAGACAGCAGGACCTGCTGGAGGTGACAGTGGCTCACAGGTATGTGCTCTCATAACCTGGGCGCAGTGCTGGGTGAGCCCAGACCTCCCCGGCTGGGAATTCTGTTGGCTCAGGTGCCCTGGGAGCACAGAGCAGCTGGAGCTGCTACACTGGGATGCACACACAGCCCCCTGGGCCGTCACACCTAAACCTGGTGCCACGGACACGTGTGCCAAGGGGCACATGCACTGGCAGTGCCAGGGGCTGCACACACTGCTTGGTACGTCTGTTTGCACCAACACACACCACTTTCCCCTCTGTGCACACAGACTCACACCCCCTGTCTCTCAGGGCACCTCTGTGCATGCCCAAGGCTGAACAGACAAACCATTCCAGGGAAAAGTGGGGTCTGTCACCACCCCTTGCCCCAAAAAGTGGCTGTTTGCCCCACACAGCCACCAGAGCTCACCCCCCACCACTGGCAATTCCCACCAGAGGCCACATTTCCCTGCACTGGTTGTATCACCGGGCTCAGACTCTCAGCTGAGGCTTCCCCCTGTCCCTCCAGGCACAAAGTGTATCAGTTCCCAAGGTGGGAGCACTCAGCATCATCTCTGGGAAAGCACAGGCAACATTTATCCGAGGGAAGAACCTCTGCAGCTGTCTAATCCTTAGGGATTCACTGCAGAGCTCAGGGAGCTGCAGCAGCAGGATTCAATCCCAGAGACATTTCCCTGAATTACGCTGGGCAGCACCTAAAAGGACTATTTGGCCCCAAGAGCAGAATTCAGCACTGTCATAGCTGCTGGAAAGGGTTTGGACTCAGAAGGGATGACTGGGAACAAGATGCTGGAGGAGATGCTTTTCCATTTTACATCAAGCTATCTGCTGGATCCTTACGCTGTTAGCCAGGAGCTCTGCCCCAAACGGGATTTTGGAGCCATCCCATCAGTGTGGTCCATCACTGCCTGCCCAGCAGCGGGATGGCTGCTGGAGCTGCTGCTGCAGCCTCAGCTCAGCCCATGGGTGCCATCTGCTGTTCGCAGCGCCGGGAGCCCAAACCAACCACTTGAACCTGCTGGAGCAGCACAAACCCCTCTGTGCCCACAGCCAGGAGCACCCGACCCACCTCCCCGCTCCCCAGCCTCGGGCAGGGTCACATCTCCTGCAGGCTGGGCACAGCCCTTTGGTGACAAACAGCAGCAGGTTGTCTCCTGCTTCCCACAGCAGCAGGAGCATCCCAGAGAAGGGCAGGACCCAAGGTGCAGCTCTGAGAACCATCAGTGGGGAGACTCGATCCTCTAGGGAGTGCCACCCTCGCTCCTCTGGACTCTGCATGGCTCCACCGGGGGGAAATGCCCCCCCAGCCAGGAGCACCCAGTGCCACCAGCCCCTGGCTGGGGCTCTGCAGCTCCAGGGATGCACCAGGACCGTGTTTGGCCATGAGAGCTTGGGTTGCACTACAAAGGCAGCTGACCTGGATCTGCTTCTCCCTACGTGGGGACTCAGAGCTCCTCTTTTCTCCCTCTCTGAATGCTCAGCACATCCCCGGCTTTGATTAGCGACTGTCACCCCCAGCCCTGTCCCCAGTGCCTGTCATCTCTTCATTAAGTCTTACAGCAGGGCTATTCCCATGACACTGCTTTGTCTGTCACTCTCTCCAGCCTTTCTGGAGAGAGAAAGCAAAGGATCAGCCTCCAGCTGTGCTGCAGCCAGACAAAGGCAGCAGATCCCTCCTCCCCTTGCTCCAGCTTAACAAAGCACAGCAGCCCCGAGCCCGGAGCCTGGGCCAGCAAGGGCTCGCTGAGCTGAGCAGGGCTCGGGGCTAATGAGAAGCCAAGAGCAGAGGAGCATCAGGCTGTGCTGTGTGTGGGAAAGGTTCCTTAAGGACAAAGGAAAACTTCTCATTAATAGCCAGACCCTGTGCAGAGGCAGCTGAAACGGAGATTTGCTGTGCTGGGAGATGTGGGGTTTGGTCTAGAGGAGAAGGCTTGTCTCTCCCTCCAAGCCTCCTCCATCTTCCTCGAATTTTTGTAGTTCAAAGGGACGATTTATGAGCATTCTGGGGTCAGGAGGCAGCACCTCAGGGCTGTTCATTCAGTGGGGTGCTCTCAGCACCTTCCCTCAGCTCTGCCAGACCCAGCAATCCTTCAGTCATCCAGGGATGAGATCAGACAGAAACACTTGGCCCTGGTGCTCCACTCAGCATCCCCTGCAGCCTCGCCCACAGCAGGTCTGGCCCTGGAGCCCTCCCTGACTGCAGTGTCACCATTGTCTCAGCTGGGCTCCCTGCTCCTCACCAGGGGAGCACAGCAGGCAGCTCCTCCACCCCAGAGCTGTGCCCAGTGCCAGGGGCAGCTCCTCCATCCCAGAGCTGTGCCCTGTGCCGGGGGCAGCTCCTCCACCCCAGAGCTGTGCCCAGTGCCAGGGGCAGCTCCTCCACCCCAGAGCTGTGCCCTGTGCCAGGGGCAGAGCTCCATCCTGCCATCAGCTATTTGCATGTATCAACTTTCCAAACCACGACGCCTAAAAGAAGAAAACAGCAGCACAGGCGGGAGCGTGGCAGGGGAGGGGGACAGCAACCTGGTCTCGTGGAAGGTGACCCTGTCCACGGCAAGGGGGTGGAACCGGGTGGGTTTTGAGGTGCCTTCCCCCCGAGGTTTCAGTGATGCTGTGACAGGCGCTGCGCACAGCCGGGCGGGTGGGATGCAGCTCACGGGTGGGATGCCGGTCACGGGTGGGATGGCAGCGGCAGGGACGGTGCCTTTTCCCTGCCGTCCCAGCTGCGGGATGCGGCGGATCCAGGCTGGAGAAGGGGCCGGGAAGTGGCAGGAGAGAGCCCCGGTCCCCCCGGTCCCCCCGGCCCCGCCGTGTCCGCGGCCGCCGCGCGGTGTCCTCGGTGCTCCGCGGGGACAGCGGGAGCGGCGCCGGCACCGCCGAGTCCCCGCACCTCCTGGTGACACCGGGGCGACACCAGGGTGGCACGGGGGTGGCACTGGGACCCCTCGCCACGCAGCCCACGGGCCGCCTTAAAGGAAAAATGTGATGCCTTGGAAAGGAAGCAGCGATGCGGCCACAGCACTGCCCATCCCTGGAAGCGTCCAGGGACAGGAGGGAACAACCTGGGCTGGGGGAAGGTGTCCCCTTTAAGGTCCCTCCCAACGCAAAGCACTCTGTGATTCCACGACCCCACTCTGCCTTTTCAGTCCGCGTCCCACATTTTCACACAGTCATTCCCCTCACACAGCCCCGGGGCACAGAACGGGCTTCTCCGAGGGCTTTTCCAAAGAAAGCTTTAATGGTGCAACTTCTACAAGCTAGAATTGGATCCCAAAAAACGCCTGGGAAAAGTGAAACCAAAGTAGAGGCAATGGCCAGGGGTGCCTGGTTTGTTTGGCCATGACCAAAACCACTGCCTGTCCCCGGGGTGAGAGCCTGCCAGAACCAGAGCCACAGCTCAGTTTGAATCCTTCCTCTCAGGGCTGAACACAAGATCCCAAATCTTTAAAGCAGCTAAAACCAGGAACGTTGTGACTCGAGGCTGCCTCCACCTGAAACCCAGCAAAGGCTGGGCTAGTCCTGTGCCAAAAGTAAGGTCTTCCCTCTGGCCAAACCAGTCCTGTGGATGTTCATCCTCCAGGGAGCACTGGCAGCTCCAGCTGCTGCCAAAGGGACAGGCAAATGCTACAGGTTTGCAGGAAAAGCCTTCCTATGAAGGCAAAAGAACAATCCCCCAGATCTGGCTGCAGGGTTGGAGTTTCCCTCCTTGCAAGCCAAGGGGATCTGTGCAGGGAAAAACAGAGATCCCAGGGTGCTCAGAGAGGGCAAGACCACAACAGTCCTCCCTGAGACACCACTGCCCTGCCTGGATATTCCCACCACTTCCAAATCCTCTGGTGGTGGGCCAGGATGGCTGCAGGGAGACCCTTCCCATGCCTGGATCTCCCGAGTCCTTCCTGCGGGCAGGACACAGCGCCGAGAGTTCCTTCAACTCAGTGTCCCCACGGAGCTCTGAAGGTGACTGGAGGGGACCCCTGGCCAAAGTGGGGGTCCCTCCAGGGGGCTGCACCCGCAGTGCTCAGCAGAGGAGCAGCAGCCCAGGCTCCAGGGCTGAGCTGCCAAGCCCCCCAGGACAGCTGGGTGCTGCTCACCCGGTGCCAGGAGCTGCCAGCACCACCACCACCACTGCTGGGGCCAGCGAGGGGCAGGTCCTGCTCCAGGCAGGATCCAGTGAGGAATTCCAGCTAGGAATCAGAGAGGCAAAGAGCCTCCACAGCCGTGCTCAGGCCCTGGCTCACCCCCCCCACCGCCAGCAGGCAGTTCCGCACCACGATGCTGGAGCAGGCACAGCGCGGGGTGGGCATGGGAGGAAGGCTCTCCCACTTGTTCTTCTCAGGGTGAAAGGCCTCTGCAGACTCCAGGACAGTCGGCTGATTTCCTGGAAGCACAAAATGAGGCACGGGGTTACCTGGGGAAAACCATCAACCATCCCTTGTGTGCTCTGTGCCCCATTCCCTTACGGGCTTTGTTTTCCCTGCTCCCTCCAACCAGTCAGCGCCAGGATCTCCCCACTTTGTAAGGACAACACACAACCCACACTTGCTTTAAAAGTGTTCCCACCACCCCCAGTGCCTCACCTAGTCCCCCAGCCACGACAACTCTGCCTTTGAGGTACCCAGCCACGAAGTCTGCTCGCCTCTTCTTCAGGTAGCAAGAGCGCTCCATCTTCATCCAGCCACCTGGGGGCACAGGACACACTGGGTGTCATGGGAGCATCCACTCCTGGACAGCCATCTGCCTCTCTGACCTTCTTACCTGTGGGAGTGCAGTTTTGCACCTTGGGGTAATCAAACCCTCTGAGATGGCTCAGATTCCTCATCACCAGGTCAGCAGGGAGCTGTTCAATCCAGCTCCATGCTCTTCCCTTTCCCCTTGTTAACCCTGACTGCAGGTTTTCCCCTAGGCTGGGGCTCCAGCACCACCAAGACTCAGCAGGTGAGAGCCCCGAGCTGTGCCCGTGCAGAGCCCCCACCCTGCCCCTCTGGGGCAGCCCCACCTTGCTCCATGTCAAACATGTCCACGGTCCTCATGAACTTGGGCTGCCGGTAGAGCCGGCCCTGCCGCAGCCCCCCGAGGCTGAACAGCTTGTCCTCCGTGGGCACGAAGCTGGAGAAGGCCCTTTTGTTGGGGATGTTGGGAAACTTGGTCCACGACCTGGTGTCCGTGTCAAAGACCTCGAAGGCGTTGACGGCGTACTTGGACTGCCTTCCACCTGGGAGAGGGGGAGGAAAGGGCTGGCTCAGCTCAGAGCAGGGACCACAGGAGCCTCCCAGGGCAGGGGGGATCAAGTCACCTGCACAAAGACCTGCTGAGCCAAGGAACTTTTCACCTTTGTGCTCCTTCTCCTTTAGCAGGAGGTTCATGGCATGAAAACTCTTCATTCCTCAGTGCATCCCCCCCCAGTGCCACAGCAGGAGCCGCTGGCACAGAAAGGTGTTTAGTATGCACTGGTTTAATCAAGGCAAATTCACAGCAGAGCAGGGATCAGGCTTGGGGAGCCTTTGCAATTCAGATGAGCTCAGATCCAGTGAGCCCTGGCCTTGCTGCCAAGCTCCTGAGAGCAGGAGAGCGGGAGCAGCTGCTGCTCCCCCTGCCAAAGATCCATATTATCCTTCCACCCATCAGCCACAGATGAATACAGCTATTCTCAGCTCAGATGCCTTTGAAGGCAGAGCCTGAGCTCGCTCCTGGGCTCACAAACTGTTCACCAGCAGCAAGCAAAGTGCAAAATAGATCAAAGACCCTTTCCTGGTCACCCCTAAAGCGAACCAGGGCTGTCTGGCCATTTGAGAAATCAGGATTTCTGTGTTTTGATCTGATGTGCCATTTGGCCATGAGCTGACAGCAACATTCCTCTGCCTTAGCTTCCATTTCTGTAAGGCAAAACTAATGAGAATCATCCCCTGCATTTCCCAGCCACACAGGTCTTCCCTCTGCCAAAGGCAGTCCCTTTGTGAAGCTGCTGCTGGTACAAAATGCACAGAAGTATTTATTTATTGAAGTATTTTGTGCATTAGTTGAGTCCAAGGGCTTTTAGCACAGTCACAGGGCTGCAAACCGAGCAGGCAAAGACCAGTGTGCCCTCATCTTCCAGCAGTGTGGGGAGGGGGAGAGGGGAGCCCACCCCCCAGCACATCCCTGTGAGCTCCCAGAGTGCTGGAGGGGCTCCTGTCACTGCTCACCGTGGAGCTCGGACCCCAAACCCACCTCAAAAAACCCCACAGTGTTTCTGAGTGCATGAGAAACCAGGGAAGGATGGAGAAGAACACCCCCAAAAGCCTCTTCCAGGGAGGTTCCTAGTGCTCAAATCAAAGGAGCTGCTGCCTAAGGAGGAGAAGGAGGAGGAGGAGGAGGAGGCAGGGCTGGTCCTTACCCAGCACGTAGATCTTGGTGCCCCGCAGGAAGGAGGTGGCAGCATAGCGAGGTGTGGGCATGGCTGCCAGGGACACCCAGATGTCCTTGAGCATGTCATAGTGCTGCAGGAAGTTGTGTGGCCGCAGGTCAGAGCCCATCCCACCCGCTGCATACACTCTGTAGTCTGGACAGGGCGAGAAGCAAAGCAAAAAATAAAACCCAAACCCACAGAGTTATCAGAGAAAAGCCCCAGAAATCTCACCCTGCAAAAACACACCTGGCCTCTCACCCTGAACTGACCCTGCCTTATCAGTCATACTCAGACAGAAAAAAAATCATCTCCAAGATGGTAAACAGCATTTTTAAACATTCCTTGACGGTAGCTTTTAAAGCCACTTTAAGCAAACAAACCAAGCAGCTTTCAAAGAAGCTGCCTGGAGATTAGATCCCTAATCCCGGGCACGGCGGGAGCTGGCTGACCTCGGGAACACAGCTCCCACCCCAGGCTCTTCAAAGCTCACCAGAGGAAATCAGTGCTCCACAGATGGCCTTGGAAAGGGAAAAATGAGGTGGGCTGATAAGGCAGAGCCTCAGGGGCATTTGAGACAGGGGTTGTGCTTTCAGAGCTGGGCTGGGCAGGAGCCCCCTCCAAGACCAGCTCTCTCTTCTCCGTTTTTGAGCCCATGACCATGAAGATAACTCTCTCCTGGCTGCTTCTGGCTTTGGATCAGGGATGCCTCTTCAAATCAAACTTATTCTGTGGCTCTGAGACCTTCAGACCAGCTCCAAATCACAGGCAGGTCCTCTCAGCTCCACTCAGCCAGCAACACCATTCCTATTTTTCCAGCACGGCGAGAATTCACTCAAAACCCTGAGGGAGTTGGATTTGAGACCCTGGAGCTTGGACCTGTCCAAAATACCCCCAGGTACTAACACAGTCACAGTCCTTGTGGCTCCAGGGCTGACAATACAGAGCAAGCCCTGCTTTAGCTATTTTCAGTCTCCTACAGAACATCTTTAGCAGGTGGGATGTGACAAACACAAGGTTCAACTTCTAGAAGCACAGATGAGGTTTTGGAGAAGAACAAGGTAACCCTTTGCCCTCCCCCAGAAAGCTTTTGTGCCTGATGCACCGACTGATCCCACAATCGATCAGGTTGGAAAAGCCCTCTAAGATCACCCAGTCCACCCTTGGACTCATCAACTGATGCCAACCCTCCCCAACCCTGCCCTGGCAGGTGCCCCCTTGCCTTTTGCTGTCACCGAGATGCCCATGGCTGCCTCTCTCAGCGAGCTCCTCTTCTTCCACCTGCCCTCGTCGATGCTGTACATCTCCACCACCTTCAGTGGCAGCTGGTTCACCCCGACCCCTCCGACCACCATGATCCTCTTGCCCAGGGTGGTCACGGCCACACCAGCCCTGGCTGTGGGCATGGGGGGCAGCGAGGTCCACTGGTCAGCCTCGGGGGAATAGACCTCGAAGGAGTCCATGGGGACGCCGTTGTCATCGCAGCCCCCGATGGCAAAGACCTGTCCCCCGGCCTCCACCAGGGTGGAGTAGACCCTGCGGCTCGGGAGAGGGGCCAGGCTTTTCCACTGGAAGTCCTTGGTGTTAGGCAGCTCCATGGTGAGGGGGTTGGTTATGCTGCAAAGCAGAGCAGAGGTTGGAAAAGACCTCCAAGGTCATCGAGTCCAGCCCGTGCCTGATCCCCACCCAGAGCACTGAGTGCCACATCCAGTCATTCCTTGGACACCTCCAGGGATGGGACTCCAAACCTCCCTGGGCAGCCCTTCCAATGCCTGACCACCCTTTCTATGGAAAAATTCCTCTTCATGTCCAACCTGGCCCTGCCCTGGCATGGCCTGAGGCTGTTCCTTCTCATTCCATCCCTTGTTCCCTGGGAGCAGCACTTGATCCCCCCTGGCTCCCCCCTTCTGGCTGCCCCTCCATGTGTCTCTTGCTATTTCTCCCTGGCTTTTCCAGAAGGACACTGAGGGACTGCAGTGAGTCCAGGGAAGGGAATGAAGCTGGGGAAGGGTCTGGAGAACCGGGAACAGATCAGGGATCAGAGCATCCCTCCCTCCTCACCATCCCCTCTGCCACCCCCCCCCTCCAAAAGCAGCACCACTGGTACCTTTCATTGCATCTCCATTAATCCTGCAGATCCAGACCTGCCTCAGAAGCTCATGCAGAGACCTAAAAATAAAACAAAAGAGGTGAGGAATAAAAAAAAAAAGGCAAGGAAAAAAAAAGGCGAGAAGGTTGGAGTCAGTTTGTTATTTGTTATCCTCTTCCTGAGCATCCCCACCCCCAGGTGACATTCAAAGCGAGGAGGCTCCAAGCATCTGCTCACTTCCCCGGCTGTTTCCCTGACTCCTGGGGAACTTTTCCTTGCATCCTCCCAATCTGACCCGATTGATTCCTCCTCCAGCACATCCCCAGGCAGACCCCGAGGAGAAGCCCCCCAGTCACCCCCACTCCCAGCTCTCCAGCCCAACCCACATGCTGGGGAGCCTTGAGGGATCCCTGGGGATGAGGCACAAGGTCTAGCTGGAAATCCACGGTCTTTATTTTCATCTCCTCTCTCTGAACGTCGTTAAGAGTGATGCAGATGAGTTTAATTAGTGCAGAAGGACAGAGAGAGGGCAAAGAGAGAGGAACAAAGGCAGTGTTCTCTCGCCCAGCACCAAGTAAAGGGTGTTTTACTCTGAACATCCCCATCTTCAGTGTGTAATTGGGGTAATTTAACAAGTGCCCTTAAACCAAGGCCAGAAATCCTGTGTGCCCTTGCAGGCACAGCAGCATCTCCCAGCACGTGCTGCCTGCTCACACCTTTGGAGATGGGACTGAAGGGCAGAGTGAGGAGCTGCCAAAAAAGCCCAGCAAAGGGATCCTCCTGGCTGAGCCTGCTCTGGTCTAGGACAGCATCATTCCCTCTTCTCCCTTTGCACAGACCCCTGGGGTTTTTCCCCGTGGCTGAGAAGACCCTCCCTGGCAGCAGAGGGGGGCTGGCTGCTCTGCTTTGCTGCAGGGCAGATCTTGGGAGCCCCTGGAGCAGAGGGTCACTCGTGGACCCGTGTCCTTTTCCCCAGGAACCAGCACCTCAAGCCCACCCTCAGCCCCGTGTGGATGTGGGGTGGGATGCAAACATCCAGCTTGTTCTCTCCCATCACAGATACCCAAGCACAAATAAAGTGTGATGGCCCCTGGGTTTCTCAAGGGGATGGACTCCCTGAGTCTCAGACTTGTTTCCTGCTGCTTCATCTGGAGCAGAGAGTGAAAAAGGGGGATGAGCAGAACTCCCTGACCCAAGAACAGGTCACCCCTCCCAGGACTGCCAGAGCTGGCCGAGCCCTGGCAGCCAGAGCAGCCAGAGCAGTAGCTTAGCAACAGCCACCTCCAGCCTCAGGGAGGATGCCCATCCTTTCTGGGCATCACACCATGGAGCCAGGAGGCTCCATGGAAGGGGAGAAGCCCCTGCACACAGGCTGTACCCCAGCCCTGTCCTGTGAGCAGCACACAGGGAATGCCACGTTATTGCTCCTGGAAATCTGTGCCTCTTGTGTCCATCAGGGGACAGAGGTGGCCCTTGGACATCAGACAGGTAAAACAAAGCATCCCTGCAAGCTCCTCATCCTGGGGCTCAGCCTGCAGGGGAGATCAGTTTCCATGGTTATTTTAGTTTCTGCATCTCCTCTGAAAGTGGGAATTAGAGCAGGGCTGCCAGAACACATCCCTGCAAGTGTCCAAGGCCAGGTTGGATGGGGCTTGAAGCAACCTGGTCGAGTGAAACCGTCCCTGCCCATGGCAGGGTGAGGACCTTTAAGGTCCCTTCCAACCCAAATCACTCTGGCATTCTATGATTCCATAAAGAAAATTAAAAGCATCAGTGAAATAGTTCTTACAACTGGACTGAGATGCCACAAAATCCTTTCCCATCCAAGTCTCAGCTGGCACAAAAACCAATCAGTGCAAGCAAGGCTGCTTATTTTAACTTCATCCCCCAAATAAATGTCAGCAGTCCACTAAACAAAATTTATTGCATCAAGAATGTGGTTAATAAAGTGAAAACCCCTCCTTGGGCTGTCACCCTCCAGCAGCAGGACCAGCGTGGGCACATCCCAGCTCCACAGGGCAAAGGAACACAAAGCAACAATAAAAAGCAGCAGCACATCAGGAACACGTTCCCAGGACCTGAGGAAAAGGAGCAAAGCCCAGCCTAGATCGCAGCTGCTGCTCCCCCCTCCCCATGAGCATCCCCACAGCAAAGGCAGCAGCCCCAGCAGTTGTGCCTTGGCAGTTCCAGCAGCTCTGGGCCACTGCTCTCATGAATAATTGACTTCTTTCCAGGTGAATATTCATGCATTGCCATGGACAAATTCAGCACGGGCCAGTAAATTAGCAAAGCAGAGCAGCTC
Source organism: Xenops minutus (assembly GCA_035221455.1). Taxonomy (NCBI): domain Eukaryota; kingdom Metazoa; phylum Chordata; class Aves; order Passeriformes; family Furnariidae; genus Xenops; species Xenops minutus. Next base: position 3,147,575 of record JAWWEE010000069.1, on the reverse strand, counting down.
CTGTTTCCAGGAGCATGACTGGATTTTCCTGCCCTGTGCCTCAGTTCCTTCAACTCTAAAGTGCTGGGATGAGACACAATCAGCATCACTCAAACGTCTGACAGATACAGAACCCGGCTGGTGCCAGGCAATTTCTCTGCTGTCATTATAAGACTATCCAAAGCCTGAGAACAATTGTCTAAAATAGCCTAAAACTTCTTTTTCAACATATCAGCACACAGAGAGTGACTCAAAGCACTTGGAGATGGCTGAGGATTTCTCTGGGGTGCTGGGCAGGTCCTTCCTGGGAATAAGCAGAGCAAAGACCTGGAAATTCAGGTGTGATCCCAGAAGGGCAACCAGCAGCTGCCAACAGACTGACTTCCACACCACCCAACAACTTCCAGCAACAATTCCCACTGCTCCAGGGACAGGCACCACCACAGAGGCAGGAACAGGGGCAATCCACTGGAAATAGCACACAAACATGAGCAGAAATCCCAGCTCCTGCTCCTCAGCACCAGGTGGGAGTGAGCAGCTCCCTCCCAGCTCCCTCTTGGCTGCCTGTGCTCCATCAAATCCAGAGCAGGAGAGATGACACAGCACAGGCTCCAGGAAGGCAGCTCAAAGGACATGATTCAGGGCAGGCAACCCTTTCTGCCCCAAGGCCAGGACAGGGATCTCCAGGAATTTCACCCAAAGCCAAAAGGAGGGTCAGGCACAGCCCAGCTCACCCCTGCCTGCTCCTGACCCTGCTCCCAGTGCCATTCCAGTTACAGCAACACTTGGGTGCTTTCCTGGAGCTGTTGCAGGCACAGGATCCAATGCACAGTTTGGAGAAGGGACCAGTCCCTGGGAAGTGTCTTCTGCTCCTCAGCACCTGTGCTGGAAGTCAGCAGGACAAGGAGCATCCCAAACAACACATGGAAAAAGTTTCAGGCGTGGGAGCAGCACCTAAACCTCCCCATTAATCACAGCAATTGAAGTGAGCTGCTTTTCCTCCTGGAAGCAGATAAATGTGGTGGTGTAACCACCCTCTGCACTGCCAGATAAACACCAGCCTGGGGTGAAGGGGTCCTTTGCAGTAAATAAATGATTCCTTAAGGCAGCAGAGACAGGAAACACAATGTTCACAGGGACACATTTCCCAGGAAGCTCCAAGTCCACATTTACCCTCTGCTCAGCACCCAGAAGGGAACCAGAAATCCCTTCTCCTCCTCCTGCAGGGATAAAACTCATCTCTCTGCCACCAAACATATTTGCAGAGCAGCCCAGCACCCCAAAAGACACAGATCTCTCCAAACCCCCACCACTCATTCATGGCTCTGAGTGGGACCAGGATCTCTGGAGAAGCCTGGCACCTTTGTAAGCCCCCAGCAGAGGGTAAGCCTGAGCTCCCATCCCACAAAAGCAGCTTCTCCTGGGGTCACCTGCAGAGAGGTGCTGTGTGACCCAGCCCAGCATCATTTCTGGGGACACAACAAGGCACTGGCAGCCTTTCCATAAGCTGTGACTATTAATCCAGCCCCAGCCCACAATGCCATGTAATCCCAAGCCTGGGTTTGCAAATAAATCCTACCTTCAAGCAGAAAAGGCTTGAAACCCTCTGAAAACCAGGGACTCTGATGCTCTTACTTCTCCCTTGCTCAAACCCTGGCAGCTGAGGCTTTAAACAGAACATGCATGAAATTTTCAGCCTGGTATTTCTGACCTCTCTCTGAATCAAGTTTCCTTGCCATAGTAACAGTTACCCAGAAAAATAACAACAACAACAAAAAAAATCCACTAGTTCCCTGCTTTTCCCTGCAAATCACCCAGCTGCCAGAAAAAAGGCAAAGGCAAGGAGGAAAACCATTAGGATTAGAAAAGAATTAATTGTCCCAAGCACAGAAAAAGCAGCAGCACTCACAAGCAGCTCGTTCTGTTCTCCTGGTGCCGAGCATCCTCTGCAGACACCCGGAGGTGCAGTTTGGAGGCTGTGACCGATCTGACCTCCCCTCTCAGCTTCACCCCTTCCCCCATGCCAGTCCCTTGAGATCATTTCCACCCTCCTCATGCCAAAGGCAATTTCCTGCAGCCGCTAACAGGAGCAAGGCAGGCAGGTTGTGGAAGGAAATATTCCCCAGCAGTCCTGCAAGCACCAGGATTTTGGGGGAATTGCAGCCACGGGACAGGGAGAGAAGAGGTTTCCTTTTTATTAGCACAAAGAGCCCAGACCAGCCTTTTTTTTTCTTTTTCCTGTGCATGTGAAGAATCAGCAGAACAAGCTCAGATTTGCTCACATCTCAGCTTAGCTCAAGAGTTACCATTTAATCAAAACCCACCTGCAAGACCGAATCCTTCCCCATCCAACTCCCACCAGCATCCTGCATCCCTCCCCTCGCCCCCAAAAAGCTGCCTCTGCACAAACAGCTTCTCCTTTGCACGAGCCAAGCACAGAAGGTCTTTTTTCAAGCCCTGAAGCCTCTCTGGTTGTGTTTCCACAGCTCCTGTTACTCGGTATTTGGGCTGCACCCCTGCAGAGGGAATTGGAAGATGCTCGGGCCAGATCCCAGCTGGGGGAAGGTCACGGCACAGCCCCAGCCCTGCCAGGGCCTGCTCTGGGAGAAAGGCTGAAAAGATGGGATTTGGGGGCTACTGGGAGGAGAAAGATTGAACATACAGGATTTTGGGGTTACTGGGAGGAGAAGGACTGAAAATACAGGATTTGGGGGCTACTGGGAGGAGAAAGACTGAGAAGACAGGATTTGGGGGTTACTGGGAGGAGAAAGACTGAGAAGACAGGATTTGGGGGTTACTGGGAGGAGAAAGACCGAAAATACAGGATTTGGGGGTCAATGGGAAGAAGGAAGAAAAAAATAAAAAAAAGTAAGTGCAAACCCACCCTTCTTCACCAAAAGTAAAGGAAACCCCATCCTCTTTAACCCATTTTTTTGGGGGGGAGGGGAGAAACAGGAACTCCAAGCTTGGATTCTGGTTGCTCATCACCCTTAGGGAGGAAGCTGCTCCCTTCCAAAGCATCCCCTCCCGAATAACCCAGTGACCTCCAGCGAGCGATTCCCTCGCTCCTGCCGGGCTCGCTGGGGCAGGGCAGGTGTACTCACAGCTCCGGGGACACGATCCGGGGTGGGCATGGCCAGGAACAAACACCCTGCGCGTTCAGGGTACCCCGCGGTACCCTCCGAGCATCCTCCCCGCTCCCGGCGCGGGCAGAGGGATGCGAGCGGTGCCGGGAGCAGCCGGGGCTGGGAATGCTGCGTGGGAGAAGGGGGAAAAAAATCGCCCTGAATGCAGCGGCAGTGCTCTCCCCCCTGTGGAAGATGTAGGACAGGCACGGAGGAGGGTGTTTCCCCAGCTGGTCTCCTCCTCGGAGCAGCAGCCGCGTGTGCGTGCGGACCCGCCAGCATCACCAGTCCGTATTTAAGCCTTTTATGGCTTTTATGGCACAGGATGTTGGGGAAGGGGGGCTCTCCCCCCGCCAGCCCTCCTGCCGGCACCGAAAAAACTCCTGGGAAAGGGAGAAGGGAGGGCAGAGCGAGGGGAGCAGGAGCTGGAAAGCTGGAGCTGCCCCTGAGAGGGGGCACAGTCCTTGGAGGGGATCCCTGGCTTGGGAAGGGCTGGGGGGTCTTTCCCAGGCTGGCTGGAGGGAGAGCCCATCCCGTGGATGTGTCACCCCATGGGCATCCAAGGGTTCCCAACCCCAAATCTCTGCTCCCTGCATCCCCCGGGGAGCTCGGAGGGTGCAGAAGCACTGGTGGGATGTGGGACCCTCGGGCTCGTTTCCCAGCCTGCCACTCATCCCAGGCTTTCACTTCCCTGACCTGCCTCTCCCAAAACATGTCAAAAGCGTGTTCTTCTCCTACGAGTGCTGCAGAATAAATTTGCAGGAAAGTCATTTCTAAGCAAAAGCCAAAAAAGATCCTTTCAATGCACCTTCCATCAAACTTCCCAGCTCCTCCACACGGAGGAACATTTGTAGTTCAGCCCAGCAGATGCTCCTAATCCTTTGGGAACCCCCTGAAGGGGTTCTGGAACTCTGAAAGTCCTTGGCATCCCCAGGGAATTCTGCCTGTGCATCTTTCCCCACCTACACAGAGCTCTGAGCACACCTGGTACCCAGAGAGCAGCAGCATCCCTTAAACCTGCAACTTCCAGAGATGGAGAACTCTTGTTCCCACATCAGAGGGACTCAGTTCTCCAGTGGCCACTCCCCTGGAGCAGTGACAGTGCCAGAGGTGGCTGGAGGGGGATTCAAGCTGAGCCCCACAGTGATCCAGACAAGGTTTATTCCTGCCAACAGCTCCCGCTGGTTGGGACAGGCAACTATTTCAAAGCATCTCTCGCCATAAAATAAGAAAAATGAGGAAATCAACAAGAAGTTGAATCAAATGACTCTCCATAAAGCAAATTCCCATCTCCTGGCAGCTATTTTAATCTCCTGTTAGCTTTCCAGTGGGAGGATTCAATTTGGATTTAAATAAAACCCTCAAGCCTGGGGCCAATCAAACATGAAGATCTTCATTACAAAGACATTCACTCCTGAAGAAATTTTAGAAGATCCCATCAAACTGGAGTTTAACAGGGGGGCTATTGACAATCTGGCATTAATGGACACTTAGCATTTGTTAGTTATTATTATTATTATTTAGCAGACTGGTTACAGATGAGTCCAGGAGCTCTGAACAAAGGCTTCCTGCAAGCTGAGAGCTCCTGCTTGCAATCCACAAGTTTAATAAAAAAAACACATTATAAAAGGTTTTCTCAAACCCCTGAAGAGCTGAGTGTAGAAAGCCCAGTTTCCTGGGAGTAGGGAGGCCTGGGGGAGGGAAGGGGGGCTGCAGGATGCAGGCTGGTGGGGTTTTCAGGAGGAATTTCTTCATGGAAAGGGTTGTCAGGTGTCCAAGGAACAGCTGGATATGGCACCCAGTGCTCTGGTCTGGTTGACAAGGTGAGGATCAGTCACAGGTTGGACTCGATGATCCTGAAGGTGTTTTCCAATCTAAATATTCTGGGATGAGCTGCTGTTCAAGCCCCAGGGCTGGCAGCATCTCTCCATCCCCGTGTTACACCACGGGGCTCCTGTGCTGGGCACCAGCTCAAAGCTGCCTGGCACTGGGTGACCTTTGTGGCTGGTGGTGGCCAAGGGGCTGTGACAGATTGCAGCTGGTCCTTGTAATCACATTACACAGCAGATTCCACTTTTAAAACTGTCCCTAAACTGTGGTTTACAACCCCACACTGAAACACAACAGCAGGTCAGAGTTTGAAAGCATTTTTGGAGCTCCTGCTCTGCGGGCTGGAGTCCAAACAGGGCTTTGTGGGGATGCTGGGTTTGGCCCCACGTGGGGTTTTGGTTGGTTGGTTGAGATTTTTATTTTTTTGGTGGTTTTTTTTGGTTGATTTTGGGTTTTGCATCATCTTTCCCATGTCCTTTTCACCTTCCTTCCTGCTTTTTGTCTGCCTGTTTGGTTGGGCTCCCCATCCTGTGTGCATTGCACCTGGGGAGTGGAGCTTTCAGGTCACCCAGAGATCTCTTGCTAGTAGGAAAAACATGATGGATTATGACAAAACAGGGAGCAGAGATGGTGGGACACAGACCAGAGCTCAGGCAGAGCTCTCCCTTCATCATCCTCATCCTCACAGCACTACAATATCTGATACTAATAACTTATTAAAACAAATCCTCTTTCATCTTTATTACATTTAATTCACCCGCTTAAAAACAGACCAACAAAGTAACTCCAAAAAAAACCCCCCCTGATAACCTTTCCCTGGCCACCATAATTCCCTGGATGGATGGATGGATGGATGGATGGATGGATGGATGGATGGATGGATGGATGGAGCCTCACCTTCAGGGATGAACAGTCTGCACCAGCCAACACCTGAGAGAGACAAGAGAGAAGGCAGGGGAAGAGGGTGAATTTAAATGTGACAAAAGCAGCCTGGCCATAAACCCCAGGTGTTCCAACCTGCCTGCTGGATGAGTCAGACCCAACAGGCTGGAAAATAACTGTCTGTCTGGGAATGATTGAGCTCACACTCCAGATCCTGCCTCAAAAAGCAGGAGAATTTTTTTCCAGGCTGCTTAGAAATGATAAAGGAGGTGTCGCTGTTAAAGGGGAAAAAATTAATAGTCCTGAAAACCTATAGCACTTTCCTGCAATTCAACATCTGTTTCCATGGGAACAGCAGGAGAGTTGCAGGAATTCCTGCAAATTACACCAATAAGCCCAGCAGTAATGTTTTATTTACCTCTTTCTCACCTCACCTCAGGTTGAGCCAACTCCATCCAAGGAGCACTAACCCACTTCTGTCAGGGAAAGGTGTGTTGAGCTACACTGAGGCCAGGAGGCAGGAAAACAAGGGAAAGCAGCAAAAATCACCCCCAGAAGCCCAGTAAGAGGCTTTTCTTTTCGAAGAGATGAGGATGTTGCAGATAAAGAGGAAAAACATGACCTGCCCAGGCATCTCTCTCTGTGCCAGCAGGCAGAGATGATGCTTTGGCACCAGCAGTGGAGAGCAATGCAGGGGACTGAGACACCATCCATCCTCCCCTGTCATTTCTTCCAGAGATTTGGCAAGCTGACAGTTAATTAACTAGTTAATTAATTAATTCTCCCTCCTGCAGGGCCCTGAGCTGGTTACAGTGCAGATAGTCACCTTAATGTGAGCAGACAGCAGCCAAGAGCTTCGGGATCTCTCAATCAGCATCTCTAACCCACGGGGAGAAGTCCACCAGCTGTGTGTGCCCATCTGACAAACACAGAGACACATCATTTCAGGCAGGCAGGCACCTGGAAAAGACAGTTTTTGTGGGGAAAAACCCCACACCAAACCCCCACCCTGATGCACAGGAACATTCCAAACCAGCTACACTCAGCATTTTGGCCCCCAGGCCTCAAAGGCAGGAGGGATAATCACTCATGGGCCAGGCAGTGATAAGAAACAGGCTGGGTAAAGACTGGGTTTGAAAGGGATGTGAGTTTAAAAAAAAGATCAGTGTATAATTCTGATTTTCTATTAAAAATAATATTCTGATAGAGTTTGGTGAATTAACTTCTAATTCACCTCAAAATTTTTCACTCAAGTTGCAGAGAAAGTTGTTTTCCTTTCCTCTGGGGCTTAAATTTTGTGCTTTAAAAAGGAAAAAAAAAAAGAAAAAGAAAACAAAACACTTGGAGGAGGTGGGTGGTAACGGGATGTCAGTCCATCAGTAATTCCATCCACACCTCCAAGGTGGGAGCTGAGCAAAGCTGGGAAAAGGGGCTGAGGGCAAAGAGTGAGAAGTGAGACAGTTCAGGGGAAAAAAGAAAAGAGGAGAACCACCACAGAACAGCAACCAGCCCAAGTGTTTCCTCTGCTGCCATCCCAGAGTGGTGCCAAATCCAGTCCTCCTGCAGGTCCAGAGATGCCACATGTCCCCTTGACATGTGTGCCACCCCCACGAGTCCTGGAAGCCCTGCTGGAGTTTTATGGGAAGAATGGAAATATATGTGGGGTTTCTACATCCTGAATAAAAAGAAGATTCCAGAGCAAACCATGTGACTACAATCTCTCCTTTAAGGCGAGATCTTCCAGCTCAGTTTGGAGCCTCATCATCTTTGATGCCACATGCAGATTTCATCCTGAATGTCAATAACTGGGACTGGCTCAGGCCCTTGTCCATAAAGGGAAACTTGAATTCTCACCACTGACCTTACAGAGCCAACATCTGTTATATTTTAGACTCAAAATCCTACCATTGAGTTAAAGAGGAATTAGGGCAGAATCAAAAAATAAACCCAAAAGCCACAAAGCCTCTGGTTAGAACAATCTTTTGAGACTGACCCAAGTCCCAGGTATTTTGCAACTGGCACAGAGGGATCATGGAATCATGGAATGGGTTGGGTTGGAAGGGACCTTAAAGCTCATCCCATTCACCTTCCACCAGCCCAGGTTGCTCCAAGCCCCGTCCAACCTGCCCTTGGACACTTCCAGGGATGGTTTCAGGCACAGCTTCTCTGGGAATTCCATCCCAGCCCCTCACCACCCTCACAGGGAAGAATTCCTTCCAAACCATCTCAATCTCCTCTCTTTTGGTTTGAAACCACTCCCTACGTGCTCTTGGATAAGGCAGTGCTGTTCAGCTCTCATTCTGGACACCTCCTGCCCCCAGGGAAAGGTGTCTGGGATGCAGCAAAGGTGAGCAATGAACAGCAGTGGCATCTGGGGCACGTTTGGGATGTGCTGCTGGAGGACTGACAGCAAAGGAGCACCAGCAGAACATTGCCTGGCTGGCCTCGAGCTGAACCAGGACTGCAGGTCAGGGCCCCTTTTGATTCAGGAGTTCCCTTGCAAGGAGAAAAGCACTTTCATGATTTTCTAAGAGCAGCAGGAGACAAGTCTCCCAGGGTTCCCTCTTCTGTCCGTGCAAAACTCAGAAGAATGGCAGTGTATTTTCACAAAGCTGCTTTTACAAAGGAGCTCAGAGCTGAAAGAGGCTCGGAGGAGTCTGTGCAGACTGTTCTGCTTTCAGCAGCCCAGCAGTAAATTCTAACAAGGCCACCCACGTTCTCAACCCACCTGAAGCTCCCCCATTACAGCAGTGACCCTCCACCCCCCCTAATTGTGAATATCTCACTTTAATGCACTCTTGAAACAGGTTATTGAACTGGTGTCCTGTCAGCCACACAAAGGGTCCTCAGACACATCCAGATGTGAAGACCATAAACCACAGAGAAAGCAGCAAGATGGACTGAGGGAACACCAGTGGCTGCCTCTGTGGTATTAAAGTTGTTATCATTTCCAACAGCATACACAAAATCCTTCCCCAGAGAAGCAGCACAAAAGCACTGTGGGTTTAATGCACTTCTCTTCCAAAAGAAAGCTCCTGGGAGTGGCAGGCAAGCCACAGAAGGATGCCATAATTAACTGATTGAGGGTAATTGGTGCATTTGTCATGAGCTAATACAAAGAACATCAGTTTATATCAACTTGTAATTTCCTTCATTTAGCTGTAGAGACATAAAATATTCATGCTTTAGTAGATTACTTACTTCAGTATAGCCAGAGGCACAGGCTGCTGTCACTTTGAAGTCTTTTGTTTCAAAACTTACTCCAGCACTTCTGTCTGAATGAGAAAAAAGGGGAAAAAGGCCTTAAGATACGAGGGAATTAACCTGAAATATCTACACCAGGTTGCATAATGTGATACTTTACAAAGCCACAGTTCAGGCCACCTTTACAAGTGATATTCCTTATTTATGGTCCTGTGCATTCCCCGGAGCACTCGGTGGATCCAGATGTGGGATGTGAGGGTTCTGAAATGATTCACCAGGCACCTAAATGAGCTGATTCCAGAAACACAGAGGGCCTGGAGACAAAGCAAGCAGCAAAGCAGCCAAACATATTTGAGTCTCTGAACCATTGGAGCCTCCAAACTCGAGTAAAGAAGTGGTTAAGAGCCCATTCATCTGCTGGGGATCACATAAAACACTCACTGATCCAGCCCCACACAGGAGAAGCAGTAAATAATCTTTTCCTTTAAATCATTTTCAATCACCCTACAAAGAAGCTGTGTTTGAACCAGCTCTGCTTTTGTTATGACAGCTGCTGTACTGTCAGATTAGGCCACTGCACAGCTGTTGGCTCAGTGTTTTTTCAAAACATGTCTAAACCGCTCAGGATTTGGGAAGGTTTTTTTTTCAAACAGCAACAGAAATCACCCCACCAAGCTAATTGCTTAAACAAAGCTGGATATTCATTACAGTCTGCAGAATAAATGGGAATTGGGCTTCATCTTTGAAGAGGACTTCAAAAGACATGACAATAAAGAAAAGGTGGGGGCAAACCAGCTTTTAGTACTAAGGAACTCCCCAAAAGGCTTTTGGAGATTAAAACACAGAATGTTCTACTTGAGTAAAAAGAGTAAAAATCCCTTTCAGCTCAGACTTTTTTCAGAATATTGTAAGACCTCTGCAACGGTCCACCTCCTTCATTCCCTTTATTCCCCCTGCTTTATCTGCTCATCCAGAGTGCTCCTGCAGCAGGATTTTATTCCCTTTCCATGCAACTCCCTGCCAGAGCCTCATTTAGTTGATGTTTTCAGTGCTGAAGGTGTTGCATTCAGCCATGTCAGCCTAAAAGAAGCAAATATATATAGATTTAAGTAGAGCCCAGTAATGCTCCCTAACTCCAAGGTAGATTACTGAGGTTTATTTGACACATCCAAACCAGGGAAAGGCATGTCAGGAACCCAAAGCCAAGCTCAGCTTTGTCAGGGCTGGGTGAACACAATGGGTTATTTCCAGCAATGCTCCTGCAGCACATTTCCATATATATTACCCAGCCCAAATGAATCATTTCTGGCACAGGAATATTGTGCATGACTGGATGCAACAGCTGCTCCTTCATGCCTTGGTCTCTGGTGACCTGATTTTCATTATAACATTTGCCACCTCCATTAGGGGCAGGGGGGAAATAAAACACTGCTGAGCTCCCACACTGTGTGTGTTTGGAGGAGCAGACCTGCCCAAATCCACAGCCCATTTGCTTCCCCTGAGCAGATCTGCTCTTTAATGCCTTTTTTTCTGGATTTCTTTCTGGAACAATACTCTTTCCTTACTCCATGCTGGAGTAAAGCCACTGGGACAGGATAAAATGGAATTACCTGGGTAATATTCTCTGTTCTGTGTGGCTTGGGAGGTTCTGCCTCACAGGACACCAAGGCACAGGCACAGACGAGCCTGAAATCACTTTAGAAAGTGAGGTTTTTATACAAACAGAGCCCCTTCACCATCAGCACTCCCTTCATTAGGGCCATTTTCCCATGGGGTTTCTCAATGTCTCCCAGTGAAAGGCCCAAGGAAGCCTCAGGAACAGCCTAGGAGGGGCTGGAAGGTGATCCCACAGCCCAGAGGTGGAATTCTGCTTCAGGGACCTCTGTCTGTCAGCCACAAAACCTGGGAGGAAGGAAGATGGGCACTGCCCCCCACAGATCACGGTGGGAACAGGCCACGTGGATCCAGGAGATCCCATAATAATCCATATTTATCTTTAATTGTACTTTTTAGCTTTCCATATTTACCTTTAATATTACTTTTTTCCATCCATAGAATCACCAAAGTTGGAAAAAACCTCCAAGATGATCAAATCCAACCTTCCTATTAATTTCACTCTGGGGAGACTAAAGAAAAATAATACCCAATACACAGTACATCTGATTTCCACAGCCAGTTCTGTCCCACTGTGTCATCCTTCCACAAAGTACAGTCATGGAATATTCTGAGTGGGAAGAGACCCACAAGGACCATCCAGTCCAACTCCTGACCCTGCACAGGACAACCCCAAAACCCCACCAATGTGGCTGGTGTGAATATCTAAATATTCAGACCTTGCCAAGCTTAATCACCACCTAGAAAGGCCACTGCAGCTCCCAGTGTTAAATATATATTTATTTATTGAAGCTTCCAGAGCGAGGTTTAAACATTTCCTGCTGTCACCTCCCAAACAGCTTTAATATTACACATTTCACATCACTGTGGATATTTCCAGATAGGAGGTCATTTTTTTACCCACCCAGTTTTTCCTTAATTAGAATTGTCATCACTGAAGGCAGCACAGGGCAATAAAGACTCCATTTTCTATTTCTTTTAGTCTGCTGCTATTTTTCATCATCATCTTTTTGGCAACAGAAGCTCAAAGCATCATTCCTCTGTGCTATTATAAAGCAATGAAGTTCAAAGGCAAAGCCAGTCAAGACAAAAGCCAGTTAATGGGAAAAGATCAAGACTTCAGGAACTCAGGTGTGCACAGCCCATCACCTGCTGAACAGGTTAAAGCAGCTCCAGTTAATGACCACTTAGAGGCTTCATCTGTCCTGCAGAGCAGACTGTGCCTTTATTGTTCCTTCCCAATGTAGAAGAGGTTAAAATAACAACGTGCAAGGCTGAGGTAAAAGCAGAGAGACACTTCTGAGGTTGTAAAGGCTGGGAGAAGTCCTGTTTGGAGCCCTGTGTGGCTGTGCTGCTGCAGCTCGGGGGTCCCAGCACGTGGAGATGTTGGAGCCAGTGCAGAGGAGGAACCAGGATGGTCCCAGGGATGGAGCAGCTCTGCTGGGAGAGCTGGGATTGTCCAGCCTGGGGGAGAGAAGAATTGGGGTGACATAATCGTGGCCTTGCAGTGCCTGAAGGAGCTACAGGAAAGATGGAGAGACTATTTCCAAGGGTATGGAGTGACAGGAAAAGGGGGAATGGCTTCAGACTGACAGAGAGGAGGTTTAGGTTGGACATTGGGTAAAAACCCTTCCCTGTGAGGGTGGAGAGGACGTGGCAGAGATCGCCCAGAGAAGCTGCAGTGCAGGAGAAGGGGTTGGATGGAGTCATTTCTCAATGAGTCCAGCTGTGCAGCCCCCCCTGAGAACTCCATCCTCTCTCTGGGGACACTGAGCACACACAGGGAATGCCAGGGGTGTCTGTTCCCAGGGGATGAGTGTGAGCCAAGGGAACATCCCCTGGGATCCCCTCGGCAATGTCAGCAACACTTCAGGAACGTGTTGTTTGCCTGCAGGGGCTCGTGTTGTGCACTCAGAGGGAGTTTTGGCAACAGGCTGTGACAGGGAAAACAAAACCGAGGCACCACCAGGAACCCCAGCAGGGCTTTAACCAGCCCTGGGCCACCTTGGTCTCCTGTGCTGCTGAGCGGGGTAAGAGGGGCTGGTTTTTTTTGCAGTAGCTGAGTTAAAACACAGAATGACAGGATGGTTTGGGTTGGAAGGGACCTTGAAGTTCATCCCATCCCACGCCCTGCCATGGGCAGAGACACCTCCCATAGCCCAGGTTACTCCAGCCTGGCCATGGACGCTCCAGGGATGGGGTATCCAGTTTATCCAGCAAACCCAACACCCCACAACAGCTTTTCCCAAACACCCAAACTACACCTTGCAGTCTGAACCCATTCCCTGGGGGCGACGCAACACCCCTGGGTGGGGGCTCAGAGGTAAAAAAGAACACCGCCCACGAGCCACCAGTACCCCCAGTATGTCCCAGTATATCCCAGTGCCTCCCAGTATGTCCCAGCCCCGGGGGGGGACACCCCAAAACCGGCGGTGACGAAAAAGGCAGCCCCGTAGGGCGCGGTGACCCCGACGTGATTCGAACACGCAGCCTTCTGATCTGGAGTCAGACGCGCTACCGTTGCGCCACGAGGTCCCGCCAGCGCCTCCTCCGCCCTTCCCACAAGAGCCTCACCGTCCTCCCGCAAACCACCCCCTGTCCCCTTCATCCCCAACCCCGGCGCTCCCCCGGGCCGGGCCCTGTTGTATCCCGGGGATTGCGGTATCCCGGGAATCCCCTCACGCAGGGACTTCCGGAGCGCTCCGCTCCGCCCCCTCCGCCCGCCCGTTTCCAACTGCCCGCCTGCCCCGCTGGCCACGCCCCCCCCGGCGCCTGGGATGTACCACCGCTGCCGGAGGGGGGACACGGCGTAACGCTCGGGGCGCCTGACTGTGCGCTGGTGTAACCCACAGGGGTGATCCCCCCCGCTGTTCGCTCGTGGTATGGTTTGTCCCGGCTCCGCGGCGGATTTAAAGGGCCAGCGCAGGGAGCGGGGCCGGGACGTGCGATGGGTCGGGCCTGGTGTGTTATAGTCTGTATTTACTGCCTTTTACAACGTGCTGCTGGCAAAGAAAGGGCCTGCAAGAGGGGCTTTGGGTGGCAGGATGAGGGGGAATGGCTTCAGACTGCCAGAGAGCAGGGCTAGGTTGGGTATTGGGAATTCCAGGGTGGGCAGGCCCTGGATAAAGTTGGATATTGGGAATTCCAGGGTGGGCAGGCCCTGGAAAAGGTTGGATATTGGGAATTCCAGGGTGGGCAGGCCCTGGGACAGGTTGGATATTGGGAATTCTGGGGCAGGAAGGCCCTGGTACAGGGTGGATATTGGGAATTTCGGGGTGGGCAAGCCCTGGCACAGGTTGCCCCATCGCTGGAAGTGTCCAAGGCCAGGTTGGAGCCACCTGGGATAGTGGAAGGTGTCCCTGCCCATGGCAGGATGTTGGAACTGGATGGGCTTTGATGTCCCTTCCAACCCATTCCATGACTCTGTGAACGTTCCCACAGCTCTGACTGCCCCTGTGAATGTCACCTTGTTTATATCCGTGGCCACCCTGGATACAAAATATCTACAACTACAAATATATTTATATATTTAGTAAATTTCACTGGATTTCACTGCCCCCCCTGTGTGTGTGTCAGTGAGTGGCTTTGCGGCTGCACACAGCTGGATCGCTGGGAACAGGATTTGGGAGCTCCATCCTTCCTTGTCTCCCATCACAATTCCCACCCCAAACCCTTCTGCTCCCAGCCCATCTCGGGGGGCTCTCATAAATCCAATTCCTTCCCGCACAGCCGGGATGGGGATGTGCTGGCTCCAACTGCACATGGATTCCTACAAACCCAGGAGCAGGGCTGTCCTGGCAGGCCTGGAATATCAACCAGGAGGAGACGGATCGATAGGCGAGTCCCAAGCCATGATGTGCATCTATAATTTACAGCACGCTCTTGTAAAGCACACGTGTTACAGCAGAAACTGCTGGGCTTGGTGTATTTACAGTTCCAGGATAGCCAGGAAGCACCAAAAGGGATCTGTCTCCATCATCTCCCCTCTGGAGTTTTCACAATCTGTCCCCAGAGGATGTGGATGCTCCTCATCCCTCCCCCAGTCCCCCCAGCAGCACAGGGAGATGCCCCCATGGGCCAAATCCTGCTGTGGGAAGGGGAAATATCCCGGGAGAATCGTCCTGGTGTGGTAGGAAAATCCTCCAGGAAAGGAGGCTCCCTCCCCTCCGTTTGAATCCTCGTTAACACGTAGCCCAATAATGACTTGAATAAATGTGGGGTTTTTTTCCATCTGACTTCAAAAGCCCTTTGGCTGGGAGTCTTGCTGATATCCCAGGAATGAAAGGCATTGTTGTGGGGCTGATTTATGCCTTAACACCACTCTGCCCTTCCCCACATCCATCCCACTTCCAAACACTGGGAAGGTGCTCTTCAGGGCCTTTTGAAGGGGGATTTTGGGGTGTTTTGAAGAACCAGCTGAGAAAAGGAGGAAGCTCGTCCTACAGCAAAACCCCTGAACTCGAAATGACTATAAAATCCATACTTTAAAAAGTCTTATAAACATTCCATTTATTTATTTATTTATTTATTTTAATCCTCTAGCATAGGAATTCCTACGGGAAGTGCTCTGCTCTGTGCGTAGAGACGTGTGTGTTTATTTACAAATGCCACATTTATTTCCCAAACATACAGTACTGTTTTCTATGGCTCCTGGGGCTGGGAGACTCCTGAGGAACACGTCTGGGTAGGTCCCTTCCTGATGAAATCCAGGCAGTGGGATAAAAAAAGGACAATACAAAGAGGTTGAATGCTTTGATCCCTGGTAGGCAGCATCAGGGAGATGCTGCAAGGATGGTTTTGTGCCTTTCCCTCTTTGTCAGGGATCAATGCAGGTTTATTAGGCTGGAATCAGGAAAATTTATTGGCTGGAACAAAATCCCAAAACAAACACTTAGATTTAAGCAGGGCTTTGTTGAGTCAGGACCTGCTGTGAGCCTGCCCTGCTTGTGCTGGTTGTTTGTGTGCTTTTGCATAGGAAAAATCTGGAGAAATAGAAGAAATCTGAGTGTTGGGGTCCAGTCCAAGCTCATTTCTGCTTAATTAATATTTCCAGAGACATCTCAGTGTCAGATGGTCTCTAGATTTACACTGGCAAAAAACAAGGGCTGAACTTGCCCCCTATCTTTACACTTGTAATAAGCTCCAGAGCAGTGATTAATCCCAAGCATTAAAGTCCATGAGTGCACCACAAATTCTTGTGCAAAAACAACGTTACATTCAAGAAATACACTTTGGGTTTCACCAGCTTCCCTTCTTTTTTTCTTTTTGTTTTGGCCCAAAGCTAAATCTGAAGGTCCTCCCCAAGGACTCAGCAGGGCTGCAAACCCTGAATTCAGGAGGCTCTGCTGATGTGCAAAAATAGGAACAGAACACAGTCAGCATTTTCCCAAAACAACCTGAGCTTCCCCGTGCCCACCTGGAGCTGCCCAAAACTGCCTGTGCTTTGTCCTTAGAATAACATCCAGAAAATGTGATGTTTGGGGGCAGCCACGAATGATTTTGAGCTATAGGAAGACACATGCTAAGGGAGGTGAGCAGGGACTGGGAGCATCAAGCCCAAGAGCAGCTGGAAGGAAAACCTGTCCATGGAAGGGAAAAAGGATGGCTTTGGCCAGCTGACTTCTGGGGAAAAATTTAAAAGAAGTGGTTTTCTCTTGGCTACCCCCCAGGAGGCAGAAATTGCCCTGCCTGTAACAAACAGAGCCCGTTGTGAGTCCAATGCTCCAGGTCATTGCTTGGGTGGAAATCTGTCCTGCTGTGGAGTGTCTGCCTCGGGCTCTCCAGGGTTATTTTCTGCTCCTTTTTCACATCTCCAGCAAAACCTTGAAGAACGTGTTACCAGATGAAGAGTTCAAGCTGCAGTTTTCCCTTGGCTTGCCTCCCACAACTGGTGTGTGTGCCCTTCCAGCTCACTGCACAAACATTCCTGCCTCTCACACCAGATCCTGCTCCCCTGGCAGGACCCCTGTGCCACCAGGACCCCTCTGTCACCAGGATCCTTCCAGCACCAGTACCCCTCTGTCACCAGGATCCTTCCAGCACCAGGACCCCTCTGTTAGCAGGACCCCTCTGTCACCAGGATCCTTCCAGCACCAGGACCCCTCTGTCACCAGGATCCCTCATTCACCAGGACAATTCCAGCACCAGGAGCCCTCCATTCCAGCCCATCTGGCATGTTTTGGTCCCCAACCTGGCTATTGTCATGCCAATAATCATCTGCAGGCTGTTTCCTCCCCTCCCTCCCTCCCAAGGAGGCCACTATTCACTGGGGGGGCCACACTGCCTGTCTCAGAACCGAGCCTGAAGCCACACTCTGCTTATTTGGATCATTAAAACTGTTTTTTCCCTGACACTCCAGCACCAGGTCCAGACCTGAGCCGTTGGTTTTGGCAGCTCCTCGTTCCACAGGATGTTCTGCCCCATCCCAGGGCTGCTGCAGGGGTGTCACTGGCTTCACTCCACACCTTTGGCATGCAGGGAAAACTCGGGGTGCATGGGAAGGGGACCCCCAAAATCCTGATGGGGACCCAGCCAGGGCAGGCACCAGCTGCATCCCAAGGGGAGAGGGACCCCCTCCTCTGTGCATCCCACCCCCTGCTCCAAGGGAAGCTGGATGCTTTCCTTGGTGTAATAGGATTAAAGAAGGATTATTGCTGGTGGGAACAAGTGCCTCTTTTGGGAGCACAGCTCTCCTTTTCCTGAGGAGAGGTGGAGGTGGAGGCTCTCCCCATAAACCCTGGGAACCCATGGTATCAGGTAAAGGGGATTTGCAGAGATTCCAGCGGCACACTGAGCTGGATCAGTGATGGAGAGGACCAGCTGCACCCCACACCTCCCTGCACCCCTTCCCCAGGGATGCCCAGGAACAGCCAGGACACTGCAGCCTCAGCTTTGGGCTCACTGCTCAGCCCAGGGGGGTCCCTGCACCTTCCTTCCTCCCTCCAGAGGATGGAAAAACCTTGGAAAAGCACTTGGAAACTGCTGGATGGACGACTGCAGCTTATAGCTGATTGCATGACATTAGTAAGGTTTATCTACTCCAGCATCTCTCAGGTCCAGGGGATTCTGGAGTGGAGAAGCAAAAGTGGGTTGGGAGAGCCAAAGGCAGGAGAGCAAGAGGAAGCCCTGAAAAATAAGCAAACTCCAAGTTTATAAAAACGCCAGGGGTTGTGCAAATGTGGGGGAGAGAGGAAGAGACAGGGAGAGAGTGTTCTGTGACAAGAGCTGTCACGTCGCAGCCCTCGCAGGCTCTGAGCATACGCTGCCCTATTAAAATGCTGCCACAGGAAAGAGAGAGGAAAAAAAAATCCCTTTTCTTTTGCCCACTGCAGATTTGTCAGTGGAGGATGGGGGGGCTTGGAGGGGCTCAGGGGGGCTCAGCTCTTGGCAGATCTGCCCCAGAAAAGCGTCAGGCTGCAGTCTGGTGGGAAACAATGTGCAGATGAAAAGACCTTCAGCCATAAATCTGGAGGTCAAGTCATTATGACGGGGGAATCAAAAAGCACCACAAGCCATTTATGAACACAATAGAGGTCAATCCAGGAGCAAACCATTTTGCTCGGAGCCATGGTGGAAAACATATTGTTGCTTTGAGAGCTACATCCATCCAGGGAGGTGGGAAATTCTCTTTAAAAATAACTGTAGCTCGAGTGCTTTAACATTCACACCGCTCTCGGTTCATTTTTTTGTGTTTTCAAAAGCACATATAATGGGTGTGGGCGAGTGTCTGCCTGTCTCAGTTTTACGTGCTACATTCATTAAACACCTGGCTTGGGAACCCCTCACTGCAGACAGGAATATTCGAGACACAGGGAAAACCTGAGCAGGCAAAGAGCTGCTGCAGACACACAGCACGTGTGGTGTGTGCACAGCATGGCCATGGCATGTGCATAGCATGTTCAGGGGGCTTGGAGCTCGAGGATCTTTAAGGTCCCTTCCGACCCAAACCATTCTGTGGTTCTATGATCATGCACAATATATGCACAGGCTGAGCCCAGCAGAGCTCCCAGCTCATCCCAGACCAGTCTGGGGGTCTCCCACCACAACTGGGAGAACTGGAAGCCCCTGTCAAGCACCAGCCTGCTCTCCAGTGCTGCTCCAGTGCCACAGAACATGGACAGCTACACATCTTTAAGTGCCTGGCTCTGTGGTCCAAGAGGTTCAGCAGCACAGGTTACACAGCAATGAACTGGGACACTCTTCTCACCCCCAGTAATAATTTAGTTCCTGGAAAGCCCATCTGAGTGGAGCTTCCCATGATTTTCCCCCAGACCTCTGTGCTGGATGCTCTGCCCTGCTGCCTGAGCAGCCCCAGCTCTCCACGCTGCACTCACAGGGTGGTACCTGCTCAGATTGTCTGCAGGGACCCCCCTCATGTCCCCCAATCAAGCCAAAATGTGGGAGCAGCAGCATGAACCAGGCTGGAATCTGCTGGGCTCGATGGTGACAAATGACAGGGAAGCTGGACTGGCTGACCCCTCACATGTCACCATGTGCCCTGTTCCATTCCAACATCCAGAGTCCAGCGGGGAAATACCCATCTGGGGACACTGCTGGGGGGCTGCACCACTGAACCCCACAGCTCACATTGCTTGGGATTAAAGAGGGGAAAAAGCAAAGTGTCCTGAGCTGCCCGACCCCGGGTATGACTGTCTGTCCCCCTGCCCTGTCCCTCTGGCTGCCACCTCCCAGCTGGCTCCCACCAGCACATCCCACCCCAGGCAGCTGCTTCCCGGGAAACAGGCACCCAGCAGGGAGGATTTAAAGCTCCTCAGCTGCACCCTGTGTTATTGGTGCTCCTGGCCAAGCGCAGGTTTTTGTGCTAAATCCTTTGGATAAGAAAATAAAATAACAGCCGTGTTGGTCCTGGATGTTGGCTGAGCCAACAAATCTCCTCCGAAGGGAGCTGTCAGTGGCACAGACAGCTCTGTTGGCAGAGTGTGGGTCTGGTCTGGGAGCACTGGGAAAACCCTGGAAAGGGGAAGGATTTGTTCTCCAAGTGTGCTCATCCCCCACAGTGGGGGCTCCTTAGGGGTGTCAAAATCAATACCCTCCTGTGCCAACCAGCACCTGCCCCTGAGCATTTACCCTTTCCAGGGGCTGTCCCTGCTGCTCTCCAGCATGTCTTGAAAGTGGGAGATGCTGGTGCCTGACTGGGATCTGGAACGCCCAGGGAACTGGGCACTGAGACCCAAACCCTGCATGTGTTCAGGGATGGGGAACCTGGCACCAAGACCCAAACCCTGGGAGACCCTGGCTCGCCAACTCTCACCAGCTCTCCCTGTGCAGAGCCTGGGGCTGTTTGGAGGGTATTCCAGTGGGAATGTCTGTCTGAGACCCCTTGGGAAGGCACGGCATGCAGGGAGCTCCTGTATGGCTTTAGCAGAGGGTGGGAAGGACAGACAGAAAGGGTGGGGAGCAGAGGGGGATCGTGGGGACCACCACCCCAGGAAAGGTGGTGGCAGGAGCAGGACTAACCCTGGGGAAGAGCAGCTCCTGCCAGCAGTCCTGGGCACTGCTTTTGGCCCCAGGCTCAGAGGGTCTCCACACAGAGGTGGGAAGTGCAGTAGGGAAGAATTTCAGGATTTCTGCTCTGGAGAACATGTCCCTGGAATGCATCTCAGCTGCCCCAAGCTCGGGAATTTGGTCCTGTTCACCAAAAAAGAACAACCTCCTGCTGAGCCTCGTGGCTCAGGTGTGCAGGGCGTGGGGTCACACACCGAGGGGTCCCCCCTGCCCGGGCTGTGGGGGCTCCTGGTCCACACTGGTCACACGGGGAGCAGTGTCCAAGTAGGGTCGGTGTGTCCAAAACGCTCTGGAGTGCTGCATCCATGGGAGCAGGAGGGCAGAGGCACAGAGAATGGCTTCTTGGAGTCACACACACTTGCTTGAGACTTCAAAAAGAAAAACAAACCCCAAACCAGCTCAGTTTTTTACATTCAGCCCATCCTACAGCAGCAGGACAACTTACCAGCCAGGGGCCAACCCTATCCAGCACTGTGACTCCCAGGTAGGTCTGCCCTGGCTTTTGAAACCCTTCCAGGTCTGTCTGGTGAGATTTGCTGGAGTAAGGGCAGGTTGGCTTGTCCAGGAGGGGAATCTCTATCCCACTGGGATGCAGGGTCCCTCTGGCACTGAGTGCTCAGGTGCTGGGGGTCTGGGCAGGACTGCTGCAGCACCTGGATGACACCGACAGCCTCTGCTTCTGCTTCCCAACAAGGTCATTCCCGTGCTTTGGCTCTCCCCTGGCCACTCCAGAGTCTGGGAAGAGGGAGGGGAGAGAGAACAAGACAATGTGCAGGAGAAACATGTTAGAGGAGATTAACCAGCTCTCCCCGTGCTCCCCCAGCCCCTGCTGCTGTCGATGAGGAGTCACCCAGCCCTGCTCCCATCCCCTGCCAAACACAGACACATCAGCTCGGCCCCTGAGCCCCCCCAGCCCCCTGAGCCCCCCCGAGGCAGGGCAGGCAGAGGTGATGCTGCTGAGGGAGCAGATCCTTGGAGAGGTGAGAGGAAGGAGGCACCCCAAGTGCCCCCAGCAGTCCCAGCATACCAGGGGAACGGGATGGGGTCCTGAGGCACAGCAGGGTCTGCTCCTCACACGGCTGTCTCCTGCTCTGCACTGGACTGTTCTTTCTTCCTCTTCATCTTGCAGAAGCCATGGAGCCCACAGAAGCAAGCAAAGGTGAACTGGGGCATCACCTGGAGCAGGAGAGGCTCAGGAGCACCCCCGGGACACCTGGATGGGGACAGGGAGAGGAGTCAGGGCAGCTCCTGGGGGTGCACAGGCAGGATGGAGGATGTAGAACAGACCCCACAAATCACAAAACTGGAACCTGTACCTTGTACCATTTCCCATGTTCCCCCCTCCTTCCTTCCCCAAGGCCCCCAGCCACGCTCTCCCAAATTCCCCTCCCAGCCAAAGGCAAGGAGATTAAAACTCCCCTGCCAGCTCCTCTCCTCAAAAGCAGGGAACAATCAGGGCAGACGAGGGGACAGCTTGCAGCTCCTGTGCATATGGAGGTGAGGAGCCCTGGGAGAGCCCCGGCACAGGGGCAGCACCAGCGGTTCCGGCACAAAGAGCCTCAGCTGAGCTCCGACTTCCCTCTCTTTGTGTCCGTTTTCAACAGATAAAATAATGCCCCAAAGCACAGCCCACATTATGGCCCAACAGCTGCAAAATGTAATTATGCAAATGAAAGGCTGGGGGTTTTTAAATAAGTAACAAATCCTCGCAGAAATTCTGTCTGAAGTGAGACCTTCCTTTGCTTCCCACTGTAATTTTTAGCTTTTCGTGGAAACACAGAAAATCCCAGGCTGGTTTGGGTTGGGAGGGATCTTAAAGCTCATCTCATTCCACTCTCTGCCATGGGCAGGGACACCTTCCACTAGCCCAGGTTGCTCCAAGTTTATCCAACCTGCCCTTGGACACTTCCAGGGATGGGGCAGCCACAGCTTCTCTGGATAAGCTTCTGTACAGTTTGCAGACCACCAGCCCTGGTTTTGCCCAGAAGAGGCAGTGCTGGTGCTCAGAGCGGGCAGTGCCCAGCCCTGCACTGCCCAGCATGGCACATCCTCACCACCAGCACCGTGCCACCCTCCCACCCCATGGACTCTCCCTGCGGAGTTTGGAGCGACCCTAAAGCAGAGCAGGGACAGCTGGGAGGGAATTAACCACGGGCAAAAAAGCCAAAGCAGGTGGGGCCCGTGGCCCCCCAAATCCACACCCTCCCCACCAGCGGTGAGGGTGCAGGGGGGTGAGGACACATCCCTGCCTTTCCACTTTCCCCCTTTCCAAGGGGCCCAGCTGCAGCACAAAGCGAGAAACATCCCATTTAATTCACTTCTGCCGCTGCCCCCCGTCCCCAGCCATCTGGGTACCTGTCTGCTAGCTCCCAAATTAAATCAGGCTACCTCTGGAGCTCAGGAATAATGACAAGAGGCTCTTTAATGAGCCTCCCGTTCTGAATGGCTTCCCAGCATAGCGGCAGGTCCTGGCGTCTCTTTGTGCTGCTGCTTTTTGTTGCCAGCCTGAGAATGGGATTTTGGAGGGAATGGCTGGTGCGGGGAGGGGGCGTGGGGGATTGGGGGGCCGCTCACCTCCCACCCCTGAGCCCTCCCGGCTTTGCACAGCTCCAGCTGGAGCAGAGCAGGGGAAGGGGCGATGGGGACGGGGAGCCTTTGGGGGCACATGGGGTCTGAGCCAGCTCCGCCTATCCCAGGTTTGGTAAATGGTCCCTTTGCCTGGGCAGGGCTCCCACCATCCCAACAGCACCATCCCAACAGCACCATCCCAACAGCACCATCCCAACAGCACCATCCCAACAGCGCCATCCCAACAGTGCCATCCCAAAAGCACCATCCCAACAGTGCCATCCCAACAGCGCCATCCCAACAGCACCATCCCAACAGCACCATCCCAACAGCACCATCCCAAAAGCACCATCCCAAAAGCACCATCCCAACAGTGCCATCCCAACAGCACCATCCCAAAAGCACCATCCCAACAGCACCATCCCAACAGCACCATCCCAACAGCACCATCCCTGCTCCTCAGCACTCCCCCTATTAACCAGGCAAACACCAGACCTCCCAGGCAGCCCCAGGCCCAGCAGCCCTCGGTGGTCCCCACAGGTGTCCTGTGCCACCCCAAAATCTCCCTGTGCCCATCCTGGCTGTCCCCCCTCACAGACACAAAGCCACCCTGAGAGCCTGGGCGGTCTGGCTGGGACCCCAGCGTCCATTAGGGACCTATTGATACATTTAGAGGAGCTTGTACCACGGAGGCTTTTCAGGCTGACCCTCTGCCTCCCATTCAGGCAGCGGACAATGATGAATGAGCCCCGGAGAATGGAGGCAGCCCAGCTGAGGCCGACACTCCTGTTCTTCTTGAAAAGGTAGAAAAAGGATCCTGAAGGAGCAAGGAATAATTAAAAAATAAATGAACTGGCTTGGGCAGCGATGACAGAAGCCCTGCCTGATTTGCAAGGGCTGGGCATGCTCCACAGCCCTGTGCTGCCCTTTCTATTCAAGGGAGAAGATCCTTTTGGATACAACTCGGCTGCAGCAGAGAAAATGCGAGGAGCATTAAAAATGTAAAGCTGGAGAATTCTCTTTAGTCAACTGCATAACCCCAGGCTGTGTTTGTCACTGTCACAGTGATGAATTGGGAGCTGTCTGCAATCAGCATGCTCACTTTAATAATGTCACTTTCCCTGAGCCCTAAAAAATGTCTTTCTGAACCAGCTGGACAGAGTCTATTCCTTAGCCCGGCGATTCCTCTTTCCCTGGGGTTTGCTGGGCAGCTCTTGGCACCACGGCTGGCAGCAGGAACAGCTTCAGGAGGGAAGGTCGTAGGCAGGGAGAGCCAGGGGTGCAGGCAGGGGTGCAGGCAGGGGTGCAGGCAGGGGTGTAGGCAGGGGTGCAGGCAGGGCTCAGCACAGCCTTGCTGCAGGGACAAGAAGAAGGTGCTGTCAGGTGCCACCAGCAGCCACCAGACCCAGGGGTGGGATGCTCCGGCACCAGGATCTTCCATTTCATCTGATTTTCTTCCTCTGCCTCAGCTTTTCTATTTCTGGGAAACGCCGCTGAATTAACTTTTATCGACTTTGGAAAAAACAACAAGTTTTGCATTTGAAACCCTGAATTTCAAAGCTGCCTTTTGCCGCCAGCGTGTCGGGCTTTTTCCCTGGGAAATGAGATCATTTGCAATGGAAATTGCTCCTGTATTTTTGCAGGGAACCGAGTGGAATTAAATAATTTGTAATGAAATGTAGAAAAGTTCCCTGAAATTTCATTTCATTTGCCTTTCATGATGGCTAGTCCATCCGCATGCACATCCACAGCCAAGATTTTCAGGAGTGACTGATGCTTTGGGGATCACCAGCCTGGTTTTCTAAAACCCACTGAGCAGACACCCTTGGAAGAGTCCCCAGAGACAAAGTTGGGACTTGCAAGGGATTTCTCCTGAAGTCTGGAAGTCCTGGGCAATGTGGATGCTCCATGCACGGACAGAGCTCTGTCTGGCACTTTTTGTTCCTTTCATTTTGAATCATCCAAGGTTCAAGTCCTGCATCCCAGAGCTCGCTGCTGGGGCAGCCTGTCCCTGTGTGGACACAACCCCTTTCCCACACTCCTCACCCTCCTCCTCTCAGCCACAGAATCCCTCCAATTTAGCTATTTGCCAGCCAAGCTTTCCAACTCATTATTTCCTGGGGTTGCTTTTTGTTTTCCCCCACAAACCTCGGACATCTCGCTGCTTACAACCAGCCCTAAGATAAATCCAACTTCAAAGCAGCTTCTATAATGAGCAGCAGTGCATTAGAAACCCAACAACAGAGGAGCTGAGGCCGGGATAAAACCAACGTGAAAAGAAGCACCATCCCTTTAAGGAGAGATAATGAACGGAGAAGATGTTGCTTGGCATGTTTGCAGAGAATCACTAATTAAAACATCGCTTCTGTAAAGTCTGCTGATCCCATTGATTCTTCCCCCCACACAGTTAATTTGCTGCTAGGAAGGCAAAGTCGCAAGGGTCCTCATTATAAAAATTTCACTGGCTGCAGCTAATGGTTGTAATTAATAGGTGCAATAAATTTCAAATGGGCAGCCGGGGTGTTCATTAGCTGTGGGCTGACTCAGCACCGGTGGCCTCACCAGTTACTAAATAACCCATTTCCAAGCAGACGGGAGGAGGAAGGTGCTCAGTGGCACAACTGGTGCATCCGTAATTCCCCGCCGAGGGCAGAGCTGAATAAATAATTCCCGGCAAACCCCGGATTTGCCTCTTTTTGTCCCGTTGGTGAATTGTCTGTGTAAACCTCCTCCAGCCCCAAGGCAGCTAATGGGGGGGAGGATTTCCCAAAAGATGGGTGACCTGGATTTCACATGGGATCAGCACTCAAGGAACTGAACCCTCTGATGCAAAGGGTAAATACCCAGTGATAACATCACATCCAGGCACGGATCAGACCCACGCATGGCTGGGTCTGCCTGTTGAGGATGTGGTTTTTAATGCCCTGGTCTTTCTCTGGGCATCCTGAGCCAAGGCTGAGCTTTCAAATCCCCCGGGCTCCTGCTGAGCATCATTCCCTCTGTGGAAAGTCCCGGTGCTGCAGCCCCCAGCGTACCCCAACCCTTCTGGGGCTGGGTGCTGCCATAGCTTTGATTAAAAAATGCAGCTTTAAAGTTCATTATCATCTGACTCTAATTAAAATATTAATAATTGGCACGCTCTCCCCCAATTATGTCCTGGGACCGGCACCCACGGGGGATGGGTGACCCAAGAGGAAGGTGGTGCTCTTGCAGAGCATCATCAAGGCTGCTCAGAGGCAAACCCCATCCCAATCCCTGGCAGTATTTGGGAGCTGGTGCTCCGTGGCTTTGCGTGCCCGAACCCAAAATTTCGGCTACTGCCACGAGGGATGTCCAGGGGCTGGTGTGGCAGCACAGGGGATCCCTGTCAGGGCATGAGGCTGCGATTCCCCCTCTTGCAGGGCAGCACAGGACAAGCCTGTGCCTCACCCAGCTTTGGGATACGGGAGCTCCACGCCCAGCTCCCAGAAGAAGCCTGGACGGATGCCTCACTCATTAATGGCAGTTATTATGTGCAATTAACAGCCCGTCCTGCTCTGCACATTCACTCCTGGGAGCTGAGGAAGGACCAGGGATGCTGGAGGGGTCGGGCTGCTCCAGGTGTGCCTTTGCCGGGTGTTTTGGACACAGAGCTGCCCGTGAGTGCCTTGGAGTGGCTCCTCCTCGAGCTCGTTTCTTTAGACCAGTGACGGGCTGAATTGGGATTTTGGTCGCTGCCTTTTTAAAGATAGCTGCGTGCCTCAAGTCTCCAAGATGCTTTCAACATTCCAACCCGGTCCACCGTTTTATTCAACGCCATGAATGTTTTATAACGCGGGGCAGCCGAGGGGTTTGGCTGTGCCCAACCCTGGGCTTGGGCAGCAATCACAGAGCTGTGCTAATTGAAAGGTGACTGGACCTGCTGCTGGGAGGTGGATGCCAGACAGGCTGAGAGCTCACCTGGTGCTGGCAGCATCTCCTCTTCACACTGGACCTTTTCCAGGGGTCTCTGCCAATGCCTTCTGCGTGGCAGGGCTTTCATGGGAACACTTGTTCCATGCGTGTCCCCCGCAGGCCCCGCTCAGGTGTCCCTGAGGATGGAGCAGACTGAAAACCACAGGACAAATCTCTCTGCTAAAGCCCTTGTGCGGTGCCTGGGGGCACTGGGGCTGGCAAACAAGGGCGAGAGATTTGGCACAAGGTCCCCAGCCCTGGCTCCTGACCACCAGACACACCAGCCAATGTGCCTGCTCGGTTTGCTCCCATCCCAGCTGCTCACGGGGAAGCACAGTGGGTTGTGCTCCCTCTGCTCCTTTCGTGCTTCATGCCTGCCTTGCTAAAGGAAAAATCAATAGCATAAAAGGTAGTGAGAGCAGGTCTCAGGGGTGGAGGATCTCGCTGGCAGAGCGCAGACAGGCTGCCAATAATCCTGCTCGGAGCTGCTTCGCCCAACAGCCACCGAAATATTAATAGGGGCTTGTGTTTGTGGCTTCCTCATCCCTGGAAGTGCTCAAGGGCAGGTTGGACAGGGCTGGGAGCAACCTGGGCTAGTGGAAGGTGTCCCTGCTCGTGGCAGGGGGTGGAACGAGATGAGCTTCAAGGTCCCCTCCAACCAAATCATTCTATGAATAATTTGGGTGACAACGGGGAGCATCCAGAGAGGATTTTGCTCATTACTTCCCCACTGCAACATGTTGGGTTGCGACAAAAATGGCAAAAAATGGGATTCCTGGTCCATTTTTGGTCAGTTTGCCCTGCTCTGCCCTCCTTGGCACCCTTGCTCCGTGCTCCCCACCCCAGAGCAGCCCTGGGGTGGGGGTGGTGGGGCCAAGCCATGCGTGTCCACCCTGCTCGGAGTGAATGGCTCGGGGCACGCATTGTCATGGGTGAATTTTCTGAATGAGCAAATCCTCATTAAAAAATAATTAAAACAGCCTGGTGAGATTGGCTTAATTCCTTTCATTTTGACTGATGGTGTTTAGTTTTGATGATTTATGTGGCACAGCCTTGCCAGCTCTCATGCTTTCATTGTTGGAACTCATGGGATTTCATGATTTTCTTCCTTCCACACCTCCTTGAGTCATGGGATTACAGCTGAATCTCAGCTTTCAGTTTTTTCAATGACTATTATTTTTAAAGATGCATTCCAGGCTGGTGAAATAAACTTGAAAGCCTGACACCTAATGACTCAAAGCTCAGGAAGTGAGAAAAAAGGGGAAAAAAAGAAAGGAGGAATTGCTCGTTTCCTGCTTGGCAAGGTGGTTTGGAACCCCCAGCATTGCTCAGGTGGTTGTGGAGGTGGTGGGGGCTGCACTGGTGGGGTCTGGGGCAGTGGGATCTGTAGTGATGGGATCTGTAAGAATAAGGCCTGTAGTGATGGGGTCTGCAGGAATGGGGCCCATGGCAGTGGGATCTGCAGCCTTCTCTCCCACCCCATGGATCCAGCCCAGCTCTGCCAGGCTGCTGGGCTTGCAGACACTGCCTTTGCACTATTAAAAAGTGCCCATTTGCCAAGTCCTGCTGTAAACCTGTCGTTCCCATGTGCTCCTCCCCTTCAACATCCTCGTGGCACCAGAGGATGGCCAAAACTTCATGGGAGCTTTGGGGACAGACCCTGCCTGGTGCAAACCAGGTGGCCACAGGCTCTGCTGGCTCTGCAGAACCCCTGGCAGGGGCACGGTGAGGTGGGAGACGTGGCTGGACGTGCCAGGACTTTCCTCAGCCCCCTCCTCACCCCTTCTCGGGGGACCCTCATCCCCAAAGGGCTCCTGCCCTCCCCTGGCAGCCGTTCTGTGCCGGGTCCGTGCTGGAAATGCCCTTGGTCTCTGCCTGAGGCTTTTGTTCCACGGGGTGCAGGTGGGGATGCTTTGAACCGTGTGAGAAAAGCTCCCTGCCAAAGAAAAGCCGCTCCCGCCGCCCTCGCAGCCCCTTGGCCAGCGCCCGGCGCCGCTGAATGGGGCCGGCGGCGCCTGAAAGGCCGTGCCCCCCACCATCCCCAGCCCCCTTTGTCTCCCCACCCCCTGCCCCATCCGTCTTGCTAAGGCCCTGCAAGGCTTCAATGCCCCCTTTCACTTGCCGTTTGTTACCAAGTAAATATGAGTGATTGAAAGGGGCTCGCGAGTCCGTGCGCTCGGCGGAGGTGCCTGGAAGGTGGAGTCCCTCCTCTGTGTAGCCCATGGCTTTTCGCCCTACATGAGTTAGGGAAAGCAATCACATAGGAATAAAAAGCCATAGACCACAGCAGAGGGCTTACCCAGGATAAGCCAGCAGTCTTGGGGAAAAGGAAGGGGAAAAGGGAAAAGAAAGGAGAGGTAAAAAAGTGATGCTTCTAAGTTGTCTTCCCTCCCTGTGACCACAACCTGCTCGTTCCCTGCAGGAGGACCCCAAAAATAAGGGACGTTTCCACCCAAAATGCCCCTCAGCACCGTGGCATCACGAAGTGCCTTCTCCTGGGTTACCCACGGGTCAGGAAGGAGGGATCCAGACCTGGCATGTCTGTCCCGTCAGCAGGAACCTGACCCCGGGAGGAGGACCCTGTGCCCTGCCTTTGTGCTCCGGATGCTCTAATGAGCTGTGGCTGCAGGGACAGCAGCCTCCTGCAGCAGGGTGATGCTTCAAAGACACCACGCCATAGCCAGAACCAGTGGCAGGATGACCACGGAGCAGCAGTCGTGTCCTGGGCACAGCTACACCTCTCCTCTGTCACTACATTCTATTCCCCAGCACATCTTCTTGTGCTGCTTTCAAGGATCACAGTAAACCTGACAAACCTTGAGGTTAAAACCAGACAGTCGATCTGGTTGCCAATGGAGCAGCACAAATTTCCACCTGCAGATCAAGTGGCCCTTTCCGAGGAGGAGCATCGTGCTTCTCAGCAGGAGAATCCCATGGGATAAATCCCTTTTTGCAAGCAAGGGGATAGAAACACCCCCCCCTTGGGATGTAGCCATACCCTGCCCTGCAGCTGCTGTGAAAATGTGACCCTTTGGGCCACAGAGGGACTGGCCCACGGGCACAGGGTGGCTGAGCAGCAGGACTGGGAGCCAACCCCTCGCCGTGGCCCCGCTGCCCCCACAGCTCACCTGGCGGAGGCTGCAGAGGCAGCGGATGCTCGGCCGAGGTGCATCCAACAGACCCGCCTTTGTCGGCTGAGACAAAGGGCTAAAGAAAGGTCTGGCTGCAAACCCGCCTCCCGCTCACCTCCCCCACTGCTGCTTCCCCCTCGCCTTTCCGGGCCGGTTCCCGTCTCTCGGTACCCACAAAAGAGGCATCTCAGGACAAGGTGATGCGTTTCCCAGGAGCGGCTGCTCCAGCAGCTCCTCCGAGAGCTGGACACGGACCTCCTTCTATGGAAAAGCCTCTGCACCGCCCCGCACCTGGGGAAGCTCCTTGGGTGGCACCAGAACTGCCCAGGTTGTCCTGGGAAAGCGCTGGCCTCAGCCTTTATTCCCTCCCCCTGCCAGGACATCGGCTCGCTCAGCAGCAGGGACTGCTAATTGCCGGGAGCTGATGAGGTCAGCTCTGCTGCTGATGGTAGGAAACTCCCTTTCTTGTTGCCCTCGCAAGAATCCTTGGGAAATCCACTGTTCCCAAAACTATACAGCAGGCAGGACTGGAAGCGGGGAGGATTTTGCACGCTGTGGTTTGTAATGGCAGTGAACACGACTTTGACCTACAAACCAGACTCCTGGAGCACAGGGGTAGCTCTGAAGTGGTTTGGGTATTTTTTTTCCGAGGTCTTTCCTCTTTTAACTTTCATTTGTGAATGGTGAGGGAAAAAGGCCACCGTGTGCCCCACCTGTGACACAGCCACATTCCCCTCCTGCCCGTCCCCAGGACGGTGCCCCCACAGGTATCCCAACATGGAGCATCGCTTGGTCCCGGCATTACATCCTTGGGGGCAACTGTTGCTCTGGGAAGATCTGCTGGGAAACCCCCAGGCATGGGGGTGCATGCCAGGAGCCCCACATGGGTCCAGCACCATCTCACCCCTTAACCCTGGGGGTGCACGGAGCATCAGCCCCAATTTCATCACGCATCGCACATTCCAGGGGTAAATCTGTCATCATGGCCCTTTGGGATATAGCCCTGTGGCACCCAAAACCTTGCCCAGGCCCTGCCCAACGCGGGGCTGCTCCAGTGCCAGGCTGCTCTCCCCAGCACGGCAACAGGAGGGCACATGCCCATCGCAGAGCCACCATCCCCTCTGCACACCGCAGGGCCCCGAGGACAGCCCGGAGCCGCCGGCCGAGCACGGCTGACCTCACCTTTGGCAGCGTGGCATCCTCTCCGCGGGAAGGGCCCCGTGCCAGCCATCCCTGGGCTTGGGATGGCAGTGCCCGCACCGTCCTGTCCTCCCCTGCTCCCTGCCAGCAGAAGCAGCGCAGGGATGCTCAGGGAAGTGGGTGGCCGGCGCTGCCCGGGGTGGTCACTCCCAGCGCTCTGAGCCCCGGCTGGGCTCGGGGGGGTCTCACTGGGGATGCTCCAAGCCCTTCCCTTGCTGGCTGCTCCTGCTGCCATGCCCAGCCCCGCACGGCCCGCAGAGCCGCTCTGCACGGGCACATACTTGAGATGGTTGTGCACCGAGGGGCCGGGAGCGGAGGGAGGGAAGGAGGGAGGGGAGGAGGGAGGGAGGGAGCGGGGGTCAGGTATTTCTCCATCCCCGGCTCGGGAGAGCCGGTAACAAAGGCGCTATTGAACTGCAGCCTCTCTGGTCTGTGAAGCAGAAACCTCTTGTATCTACTTCAGTGCCTTTGATCTAACTCCCCCAGTGGGATGTATATTACTCATGTCCTGCTGCTCGGGTACTGCTGCCAGAGCGGGACGGGGGGGACGAGCCCCCGCTCATCACCCCGGGCTGGGGAAGTGTCCCACCAGCATCAGGCACCCGGTGCCCACCTCTACTCCTGTCCTTCCTCTCGTCTCCATCCCCAAACCCCTCCATCCTCCCAGACCCCAAACTTTGGGGGTCCTTGCGGGCTCCCAGCGCTCAGCCGAGCGTGGAGGCAGGAGGAGCAGCGCTCTGCGCCTCACATTCCTCTCCTGTAATTAAAGCCGGTGCTCTGGGTGGAGGGGGAATTTCCCAAAGGGTTTTACTGGCGTCTGGACAAGGGTCAGACAATGAGAACATTTGACAGGGTGCCCAAATCCGCTGTATCTTGGATACGCTCAAAGCCTCCCCCGTGCTGCTCGTCCCAGGCGCTGCTTTGGGGGAGGTGGGGGCTGTTTGGGCAGGTTGGAAAGGCGGGTGTGAGTTTGGGGACTCTCTCACAGTGTCCCCACAAGCCTTCAACCCAGTCAGGCTGCCCCAAAAATGCCAGAGCCTGAACAGCACAGGCTTGCTCCGAAACCACGTTCCCACCGGGATGCCCCAGGAAATCCTGGGTAAGGGCACCAAACGCACCTTAGATACTCGCAGCACTTGGATTGAGGCTTTAAAAAGTGCCTTTCTGCCTTCAGGACTGTAACTGCATCACTCCCTGGGGAGCCAGGCGCACTGGGGACCTATCCTGGTTTTGCCAGTCCTGGGGGACACTGGGATGCTTTGACAACCTGGCTGGAACCATCCCAGCTACCCAAAACCACTTTGAAAATCTTATTCTCCTGCCTTTCCAGGTCATTTGCAGAAAACCCAGTGCCTGGCAGGTCCCATGACACCCAGAGAGGCACGTGTGGGAATCGCCTTTGGAGCAGCCAGGCCCCTGGGGTGCCCACATGGCAGTGTCCAAAATGAGGGTACCCAAAATTAGAGCACAAGAGGAAGCCTCTCCGGAGCCAAGGGCTCTTAGTGCTGCTTCACCTTCTCCCGGGGCTAATTCCCTCCTTCCCCAGCTCCCTGCCCTTGTCTCAGGTGTGGGGAGAGCTGAGACACGTGCAGAGACTGTCCAGGGCTGCTCCATCCCCACTGTGAGGTGAAGGGAAATAAAAAACCCCAACAACTGAAATGGAAAGGACGGATGGACAGATGGACAGACAGATGGAGAAGTTCTCCAGAACAGAAACTGACCTAGCTGGGAACACCTAAAGGATTTTTTTCTTTCCACAGAGATCCGTATTAGTTGCATCCCAAGAAGGTGGAATCAGCTTTCCTTTTAGGGGATCACCTGCAGTTCCCCCCTCCTCAGCCACAGGCTGGCTCAGGGCATGCGGGCCCCAACTCCTGCTTAGTTTTTAAACATTAACTATTAGAACTTGGGGACCAGTTGAAGTCAGAGTTGGGCAACAATCCATTTTCAAGCTGTCTTAACAACTGGCTCCAGCACAGCAAGATTAGATCTACTAATCACATTTATAAGGCGCCCAGGATCATGAATTGGGGATTCAGAGAATATTTGTCATTGTAACAATGTCATTTCCCAGCCTTTACCTTGTTCTCCAAGTCATTATGGTTGGACTTTTTGGCTTTATAGAAACATCTACCGGGGAAAAAGGAGGCTCCAGAGCATTTGTTGTATTGGTGCTCTGTACAGCTGAAGGGGCACGTTGTCTGCCACTTGTACATCCCACGGATAGGGTGATACTGGGGTTATTTATGGATTTTAATCAGCTTTCTCATCACCTGTTTTTCTTCTGATAGGTACTTTAACAACACAGATATAACCCAAATCTTTCCAGAATGCTCTATAAATCTTACAGGCTATAAAAAGGGGAGGCCAGGTAAGCTGAGCAAGCCCCCAGATCCCTCAGCATATCTGTAACTCTCAGCAAAGCGGCACCAATCTGCTTCCCTGTGGCTCTCCCAGAGCTGAAGAGGAGACCACACTGTCTCCAGCACCTTTGTCGAGGCATTCCAGGGAGATGTGCCCCATAAATCCCTGTTTGCAGCCACAACAGCCCTCGCAGCAGCACAGGCTGAACTGCAGCATCACGGCAGGGACAGCCCAGCCAGAGCCCCGCTCCCTTCTCCAGGATGCACCAGCAGCCCTGGCAAACCCACAAGGAAGGGCCAAAATCATCTTAGTTTTGCAGGTGCACACACAATCACATGTTCCTTCCAAGGCACAGAATCCAGCAGGGTTTGTTTTAGGGAGAGAAAAGGAATCCTTTCATTTTCTGGCTACTTTAGCACTTTGCTTTATTCCCGCAGGGATGTTCACCCACCCCTCTCCAGGAGCATGGACATTGCTTCCCGACACCCTGGCAGCCCAAAAGATGTGTTTTCCTCTTCCAGTGGACACTCCAGGGCTTGGCTTTCCCTGACTCAGGGACTTGGGTATGAAAACTGGGGCTGTTGAAGTCCCCAGGGGGAAGAGGCTGCCCCCAAACCAGGCTCCCACAGGACTGGCTTTCCCGTGGGTTCCTGAGGCTGCTTTAGTGAGCAGAAATGTTCTCCCTGGGACAAGTTTAAGCCAGGAGGAATATTTTGCAAATCCAGTTCGTTTGTAGCAGTCAGCTTTAGGTACAAAACAAGCTCTGAGAAGCTGCAACCTTTCCTTCCCACTTTTCCATCTGGAACAGCATGCCACTTCCAGCTCTCCTTCCTTCTTACCATAATTACTTTTTTTAGGGGACTAGGAATGTAATGAAAGGTTTTTCTCTGGATGAAACAAAATATCCTCCAACCCTAAAATATTTCTTTTTCTCAGCTTGCTGAAAAAAATTCAGAATAAATTCATTTTGGTTTGACCTATGATCTGCAAACCAACAAACGAGTTCTCAGCAGAGACCTGCACCTGCACCAAGAGACCCTTGGAGGGACCTCAGGATCCCAAGACCATGATTTATGTGTCATGGATCACAGCCATATGATCCTGCTGAACCCCAAACCCTCTGCTCAGCCCCACTGCACATTGCAGAGCATCACTGGTTCTTCTGGATTTATTTCAAGGTGGAGGGATGAGAGAGGCAGCGAGGGAAGGGGTGAGATAATGACCCAGATCTGTTCCTGCACACTCGCCATCAATTTGCCACAGAGCCCATTAGGAGAGGGCAAGTGCAGCTCAGGAATCCAGGTAAGTCACTCGCTAACAAGATCCTCCCGGGCCTTTTAGCACATTCCTGGTCACAGATATTTCAGCTCCCGCAGCCCCAGCTGTAATTAAGTCTGGGCTGTGAGGCAGGAGACGCCGCAGGAGCCAGGGGGGAATTTGTCTCGATTTGCTGGAGCAGCCACAGGGCTGGTGAGTGATGTCCTGGCTCTGGTGGGGATGGGGGGATCCATGCTCTGGCTCAGGCAGGGATGGGGGGCTCAGTGGTCCAGCTCCACAGCTGAGATGTCCCACACACCCCAGGGGCTCGTCCCGGGTGAGGAGAGGAGGGCAAGCACTGCTCCCCTTGGATCTCCAGCAACCTGGACTTGGGAATGGAAAAAGACCGTCTGAAGGGTTCAGTGATCAGAAACAAGCAGAGCAGAGGGAACAAAGAGGTGGAGGAACTAGGGCGGGAAGGTGAGGGAAGAGCCCTCTGAGGGTATGGGGTCACTTGTCCAGAGGCAGAAAGCGAAGGCAGGATAAGCATCAGCTCTGCACAAGAGCAGCCACTTCAGCAACCCTGGGGAGACACTTCCATGGGCTCAAACCTGTCTCAGGTGAGCCCAGTGACTCCACAGACATCACCCTGGGCACAAGCTTGGGAAGAAAAAGAGGTCAACCCGTCTCCCACCATCATCAGTCAGGGCTGAGTCCACTTTTGACAGGCTGTGCTCCCCGTTGCAGGCCAGAGAGCAAAACTGGGCTGACTGGGATGGAAACAGGGTGGATTGATGGTCCTTCCCATATGGGAGCTGCCATCATGCACCCGTGTGAGCTGCAGAAGGTGGTTAAGCCTCATGCAGCTTTTCACCCCCTCCAAGGGGTTTGGGGGACCCTGTCTAGGCACTGAGAGGCCAAGCTGGCTCTTGGTTTGGGCTTTGCAGGCTCTGCTGTGGTCATGCTGACCAGAGGGAAGATCCTGACCACCAAACCCAGGCTCACCCTGGCTCACAGGCTGTCCTCTGTGTGTGGGAAATGTGGCACTGGGATATGAGACACATGGATTAGCCCTTGGAGAGGGAACAGTGGCATCCTAGAGGCAGGTTGTACAGCTGGAGAGGTGGGGGTTGGGAGCATCCTGGATATATCCTGGGTGGCAGGTCCAAGGTGAGGCAGACATGAGAGATTTGTGTTCGGCTGCTCCCAGCCCTGTTGGTCCCTGTTACCAGCGATTTATCATGTTCTGCTGACAAGTCCTTGCAGACTCGTGCCATAGTGTGACACCTCTTCACACAAGGAGAAATTCTGCTGGAGAAAAGTGTCTCTTTTCCTCTTTGGAGGGGTTTCCTCCTTTGCTCTCACCCTGCTGGGCAGGGCATCAGGGTATCATTGCTCCCCCTCAAGGGACAGCCACACCTGGAGGGAAGACCAGCCCCATGGGGAGATCTATAAGGGCAGGGTGAGGGTGTCCCAAGCCTGTACCTGAGCCTGTTCTCTGTGCCTGGAGCCATCCCAGCCCTGGTCCCACCCAGCCCTGCTGCTGAAGGTCTGCCACCACTCCCTGGGGACACACAGATGTCCGCAAAGAACCGGGAGGGGACATCACTTGAGTCTCTCTGGGCACTCCCAGCCCACTTCTTGGAGGGGGGCTGGAGGCTCTGCCACCTTCCCCTCTCCTCACTGTCACTGAGGATTCTGCCAGAGGAAAATTCTCCTCCTCCTCCTCCTCCTTAATGGGCTATCGCAGTCCAGACACGTGAGTGCAGCAGGCACTGGCGCACACACTCACACACACACACACACAGAGTGCTGAAATCACTGCACAAGCCACTGGGACCCGTTTGGGCTCCCCAGACCCCCCCAGCCCTCATGACCCCCTCAGCCCCCGGTCCCTTCATTTTCAGTGCCCCAGCACGCCAGGAATAACAGCAGGAACCAGAGGACACCAAAATCAAGGCAATTCCTACCTCAAAGTAATTAATCTCCTTTTCCCTCGCTGACATCACCGCTCAGGTTAATACATGCACCACTTCCCTTATCTTTCTTCGGGATTACCTCATCGGAGAGAGCCCGGAGAGCCTCCCTCTCCATGTGTCCAATGCCAGCGCTGGTGTCGGAGCTGCAAGTTTGCAGCCAGAGGAAGGATTGCTCGGATGCAGTTCCACCAGCACACCCAGCTCTGCCGACCACACCGGCACTTCCTCCTGCTTCCTTGCAGGATTCAGGGCGATTCAGCAAGGCACAAGCACTAAGAAATCTGCTCTTTGCCCTTGAGAAATCAAAATACACTTCTGCACCACACAGACTTTCTCTTTGCCTGCAGACAGGGATTTTGGACCCGCTATAAACAATGCCGAAGTGTTTGCACACACACACACACACACACACACACACACACACACACACACACTCTCATCCCAGTCCTACAACCCCCCCTCTTCGCATGGCTGGCACTTGGGTAAGACAAAAAACTTACCATGTATGAGAAGTTTTATATATCTGCTATCATGTATCATTACAGAAAAATATATACATATACAGGCACACTCATTCCAACACCGAAACCCAACAGTTAATGAGCTCACGTGTAATTTAGCTGATAAGTACGTTAACATGTGTTGCATATAATTCTGTGTCAACATAAGTAATGTGAACACACGTGAATATACACACAGACACACACCTTCACAGACGTTCAGATGGTGATGAATTTCGGTGAGTTGGTGATTATTCACACTTGAAACAAACAGAACTTAAATTTCTCCATCTAATCAGCTACATCCACGAGAACAGAACTACAGCAAGCCGATGCCACCCATCAGCTACAACACTGCAAGCGGACTTAAACCTATACATTCACACACACAAACGCATTTTCCACCTACACCATAAACAGAGAACGGGCTCGGATTGCTTTGGGATGCTCCTAGACAGGCATCCCCGGGGATGCTGTGCAGGGAACACTCCCGGGGGCAGAGGGATGCAGGTGCCTGCGGGTGCTTTGCATGTGCTCATCGCCGACCCCATCCTACACGGAGCGTGCAGCCAGCGCTCCCGCTCCCCCTCTCACACACAACTCCTCCAGGCAAGGCTCCACACAAAGAAAGAAAGAGAAAAACGCCGTCTTACTTTTTTTTTCCTCCTTTTTTTTTTTTTTTCCTCCCCCCTCCTCTCTCCTCCTGCAGCCTCAACCGCGGGACTCCGGCGATTCTTTGGTGGGGGTGATGAAAAGCAACTTAAGGCACGGCCGGGCGCTGCTCAGAGCCGAGCGGAGGGAAGGCAGAGAGCTTTGCCAGCGGAGAAGGGAAGGAACAAAAGCCCAGCGATGCCAGAGCGGTGCTGAATAGGTGTCTTCCTAATTGTAAGGGGATTGTGTGGCTGTGTGTGGCTGCGGGGCGGGAGGAGGCGGGTGAAGGGGCGATGGGGAGAGGCCTCCCTCCCTCCCTCTCTCCCTCCCACGCCGGCTGGGGACGGCCGCCCGCAACCCCAATCTGAGGTTGTGCATAAATTACCTCCCGCCGCTCTCCCCATCGCATCCTCTGCAGCCCCGCCAGCTTCCCATTCCCCGCACGCCGCTCCCCGCATCCCGCTCCCCGCCCGGCGCAGGGATCCCGGCTCTCCCCGGCTCTCCCCGGCTCTCTCAGGCTCGCCTCTCTCTCTCCCTTCCTGCTTTGTCTTCGGCCCCGTCTCCCAGCCAAGCAGACACAAAAGAGCCTCTGACCTGGGAGGAGAAATCCCCGTTTCCAGCAAAAAAAAACCCCCAAACCCTCCCCAGCCGAGGTCTCCGGTGTGCGCTTTCAGCAGGCAGGGGAATTAAAAATAGCTGGTGGAGCTCAAAATCGGAGGCAG
This sequence comes from Xenops minutus, assembly GCA_035221455.1. Taxonomy (NCBI): domain Eukaryota; kingdom Metazoa; phylum Chordata; class Aves; order Passeriformes; family Furnariidae; genus Xenops; species Xenops minutus. The sequence goes on along the minus strand of JAWWEE010000069.1, from coordinate 3,109,111 downwards.
CATTCCTTCCCTAATGAGTGTAATTAGCGGAGTGAGGATGGAAACGTGTTTCCCTGGCTGTTCCCTGCATCTTTCCCCGTCTCCGAGCTCCAGCCTGCCTGGGCTCTTCCACAGGCTTTTGGGAAACGGCGTTTTTCCACTTCCAGGGGCTGCCGGGGCAGGAGCTGTCCTTGGGAGCAGCTATCGACATGCACTTCAGCTGCCTTAAGCTCTCCTTCCACCTCTGTCTCAAACTAGAGGGGTTCAGACAGGATTAAATCCCAGTCACATATCCCGAGTCCTCTGGGGCTTGGCAAAGCAAAGACAAGTCGGATTTGGGACCTTTTTTTTTTCCCCCCTCTCCTCGGCTCATTGCTATCCATCCACTTTAGCTCTCCTAAATCCCGAGCTGTCAGTGTAACAACGGGTGATTCAGTGGGGATTTAGCCAGGCTTGGGAGCCAGATCCTCCTCCCGTGGCAGAGCCCGACCGAACATGAGAATGGCATTACCTCACTTTGCACTGGGCTGCTCCCCCTTTTGGGGGGCAAGGACCTTCCCTCCTCTCTGCCCTGTGGGCAGCCCCCTCAGCAAACCCATAAATCCACATTCTAACCATTCATTTTGGCTGCAGTGATTTAGCTGAGACCTGTGATGGGATGAGTTTGGAGCAGGGTCCATCCCGCACATCCTTCCTCCGAACAGGAATGGGGCAACAGATGAGGGCAACACCCTGGGAGAGGTGTTGGGCAGCTCATTAACTGCTGGGCCTAATGAGCTGCTTGGCTGGGTTGTCCACCCAGGGAGTGTTTGGATGGGGTGATATGTTGGATCTGGAGCAAGCAGTCCAGGCAGGCCAGGAGCGGTCAGGGAGGGCTGTGCCATCTCTCAGCATCTGCTCCGCTCTGACATTGTGCTCACTTGGGCTTTTTCTTAATTGTCTTGATGTCCCTCATTTGCATAATCCCCATAATGCAGCGCAGCAGGACTTTTGCTCTGAGCTAATAAATAGATGACAAAAATAAATGTGTCATGTAAGATTTGCTTCCATTTCTTGCCTTTGTGAGCAAGCTCTCACCAAGGAATGATGCTCGCGGGGTTCATCTCACAGGAACTGTCAGCCTGGCCTGCCATAGGCAGCGACATTCCCTTCACCAGTGCTCCACAACTTTGCCAGATGTTCAGCTGAAGTTCTCAGCGGGGAGCAGGAGGAAAAGGTGGCTGTGGAACACATGGATGTGCTCCTGGCAACCTGGGGTTTGCCAGCCCTGGAACCTCCAAAGCTCTTCCCCAAAATCACCCCACTACAAAAAGGTCACCCAAACCACCAAAAGGCACCTGGGGGATGCCTTGTTCCTGGAGTATTTCCTTTAAAATTATGGGGCACTGTGGTTTCCTCTCCTTCCCAACACCATGACCAGGTGGAGTTGAACTTAGTTCCCTGAAATTAGTTCCCTGAGCTGAGAAAAAGAGTAATTGCTCTACCACAAATGTCCAAGTGGTCTCATGAGGCTGAAAATATTCTGTCTATTTGCTACAGGATTATTCCCCCTTGGTTTTACAATAATTATTCAGCCCCTCAAAGAACTTGGCTGGATGGAGCACAGGGCATTGATGAGAATGCCAGAGATCCCACTGCAGACCAGCCTTAACAGGCTCCAAGTTTTAAAACAGAGGCTGAGATTACCTCTGAGTCTCTGCATCCCTGGGAATCTTCACTCCACAACTGGGGGTTTACTCAGGATGGAGCTCAGCTGGAAAGGAGGGAGCTGCTGGGCATTGGCTCTGGAATGCCAGGTCTTTGAAGCACTGGGCTTTGGCTCTGATGGAGGACAGCAATGAGACTTGTCAGATTCCTGAAGATGTAGTAGGGATGGTTCCTTTGCAGAGGTGCTGGCAGCTCTGGAGATCACACCTCGTGCATTCCAGCAGTTGGTATTTCTTTTTCTTCCCACAGCCCTGTGATTCTGGAGGATTCTCAGCTCTGATATAAAAACACTTTAGCAGTTCCAGCTGTGTTGTGTCTTGAGAAAAGCCTGAAAACATGAATCCTAAAGGGTAAAGGCTACAAGAGAAATACAGACCTGATAGTAGGTAAGCTTGATTTTTTTCTTATAAACCCCTGACCAATTTTAAATCACTTTTATGACTGTACATCACTGCTTTCTGCCATGTGAGCCTGGTGTTACAGTAGAGATGGATTCACCACTGCTGGTCAGGCTGCACTTTTCCAGCTGCTCAGGTCAGGCTGTGGAAGGAGCTCATCAACCTCATAGAGCTGCACTTGACATTTAACAGGTCCAGAGATGAGGCTCTGGGCTCAGGAATGGGGCTTCCCAGTAGGAGATCTCCCTGTGTATTGGAGGTGGGATGTGTTTGCAGCAAGCTGGGCTGGCAGCTGGGATGCTCAGGGCTGCTGGGCAGCCTCCCCCGAGGAGGAGACACACGTGCAAAGGGACACTGGTGCAGGAAGCAAAGGAAGAACAGGAGACACAAAGTAAAGGCAGAGGAGGAGGGAGAGGTGAGCTGTGATGGGGCTGTGGTGAGCCCCAGAGGGAGAGCTTTCCACCAAGGGGAAAGAAATTCTACCTGCAACAAGTCCTCTCCCAGCTCATCCCAGCGGGGAGCTCTGCACCCCTGATGGTCTGGACCAGGCTCAGCTGCCCCCCAGCCTGAGCACCAGATCCATGTGGTGGGGTGAGACAGGGCAGTGCTGGGACACAGGAAGGCAGAGAACCATAAGGATGGAGAGCAGAGAAAACCAGCAAGAGCAGTGGAAATGAGCTGAGCTCCAGGAGCAAGGCGTGGAGGACTGTGGCACATCCCTCCAGGATGCAGCAAATAATTTTCCCTTTCCCCAAAGCACCACAGTGAGAGGAGGGGATCATCCGTCTTCATTACATCAGCAGAATAGGCTCTGTCAGGCTACACTGGAAAACCAATCAATATTCCCTGTGGCCTCACTGGCCACAGCTCCCACCACGCCAGGAGCAGCCACGGAGGACACATCAGGCACTTTGGGTGCTCAGCTCTGCTCCCTGGACAACACAGATCCCCATGGGAGTGGGGGGACACAGAGACATCCAATTATCACCACACACTGTCCAAACACACTTGATTATATCAATGAGTTCACCCTCTTCCTCATTCAGCTCCCCAGGAATTTCACTTTCCTGTTGCCATAAAATCCTGACACTGGGCTGTGTGTTTTCTGGAGGCAACAGAACAAATACCCTGCAGAAGCACATCTAATCAGGGAGCAAAAATCGCCTGGGAAAGGCTTATTTTCCCAGCTGCAATCACACAACCCCACTTAGATTGCAAACCCGACTCACACACAGTGACCTAGAGCTCACATACAGAGCAAGGCACTTCCCCTCTGCTTCAGGGATCACCTGCAGATGGGCTCAGCAGCATTCCTGCTGTCTGATTGCTCTTGAGAAACACCAGTGAGACCCCCGGAATGGGAGAGCCTGACCACCACATGGGACTTTGGATTTTCCCAGGAGATGCTGCAAGGGAAGACAATTGGGGGCTCCCTAGTTGGAGGTAACTGCCCAGCAACAGGCAAGCCCATATATTGGCCTCACACCTGGCACAGCCCCCCCATGCCCATCCTACAGACCCTTCCCAGGGCAGGAATGGGTGGCTGGTGAGCTCCTCTCTGCCCTAAAGAGCTTCACCCCTTCTGTTTCCAAGGCAGCTCTATGAGCATTCACTCCTGCCTCGTGCCCGGGCTCCTGCTGCAACAAAAGTCTCTCACAAGGCAAGACAAGACCCATCCATCTTGCTCCCAACGCGGCCACACGACTAAAAATAAGCCAATAAAGCAGCAATCACCTTGGAGCAGCAGCAGCAGCAGCTCTATTACAGCAGAGCGAGCTGCGGCAGCTGCGGCACCTGCGCCCCGGCCCACGGCACAGAGCCAGGACCCCAGGAACACCCACCTGCCCTGCTTTGCCCCCTGCCAGGGTGTGATGGTGGTGGGAGCAGCATGGCAGCACCTGCTGCTGCCCCACAGGCCTGGCTCTGCCTCGCTGGGCTTCTCCTGGTTGTCCCAAAACACCTCTGCGTGTGATGGCAGAGGACGGGAACAGCTCTGAGCTCCTGGCACCAATCCTGGCTGAGGGGAGCAGGAGAGGGGCTTAATAAATGGACAGGCTGAGAGGGATGAGACTGTTCAGCCTGGAGAAGAGAAGGTTCTGTGGAGACCTCACAGCACCTTCCAAGACCTGAAGGGGCCACAAGGAAGCTGGAGTGACAGGACAAGGAGTAATGGGTTCATTCTGAAAGAGGGGAAATTTAGGTTAGATATAGAAATGAAATTCTTCCTGGGAGGGTGGGGAGGACCTGGCACAGGTTGGGCAGAGAAGCTGTGGCTGCTCCATCCCTGGGAGTGTCCAAGGCCAGGTTGGGTAGGGCTTGGAGCAACCTGGGCTGGTGGAAGGTGTCCCTGCCCATGGCACGCGGTGGGATGAGATGAGATTTAAGGTCCCTTCCAACCCAAACTATTCTATGATTACTACAAGGTTTGGGTGACCACCCAGCACCCCTTTCTGTAGAAAACTGTAAATAAATAAAATACTTCTCAACCTTATGTGCGGATCAGCATCTTGCACACTGGGTGAAAGAACCCAGATTTGGGACAACACCCCCTCTCCTCCCTTCTGCTAGCCTTTAATAAATGACCTGTTTAGAGTTTTGCTCCTCTCTGCTGTCCCAGCAGCTCTCCCGACCCGAACTGCAGGACCAGGGCCCCATTTCTTGGAGGTTCTCCTGTCCCTCTCCCCTGCAGATGCCGGCCCTGGGGCAGCTCCAGCCTCCTGTGATGTGCTGGGTGTTTGCATCTGTTTCCGTTGCAAACGCTCATTTGTCATGTAGATCTCCTGGCATTTTTTTAAAGGGTAGATTAATTTAGGGGAGCTCTCGGATCCAATTTCCCCCGGCAATGGCTCTATTAGGCTGTGCACAGCAGATACAGGCTCCCGTCCTCCTGCTGCTACTGATGGAATTTGATTCCGCGCTGCCAAATCTGCAGGGCTGCAAACACATTCCCACTCCTGATTAATGTGAGTAATTTCTGCTTGAAAGAAGGTTGAAATGAGCAGCCGAGGGGAAGCGAGCGGTGAGGGTTCCCCCCAATCCCCCCTCCCCCGGCCCTCGCTGCTGTTTGCATTTCCCAGCTCGGGAATGGGCGAGCAGATAAACACACTCGCTGGCCCCGGTTCAGGGCGGCAGAAGGTGCGGGAGGAGGGGGGGGCACCGCTGCGGGACCCTGCGGGGATGGACGGAGGGACGAGCCAGGGGACCCCCGTGCCGGGCGGGGAAGGGACCCCCGGCCCCGTTCAGGGGGCTGGGGGCGGCACGGGAGGGTGGGACACGCACGGGGTGAATGGGGGGACACGGGGGGATGCGCAGGGGACTTCACGGGGGGATGCACAGGGGGGCACACTGAGGGATTCACGGGGGGATACCTGGCGGGGACACGCTGGGGACACGGCGGGGCTCACGGTGGGGACACACAGGGTGCACAAGGGGGATTCACGGGGGGATACACGGGATTCACCGGGAGGGGACACTGGGGATGCACGAGGTCTGCAGTGGGCGGCCGGTGCGTGTAAACATGAGGGGAAAGGAGGGTCTCACGGGGCGAGGGGCCCCCAGCCCGGCTGTGGGGCCGGGGGTGTCCTGTCCCCCCGTGCTGACCACCAGCGCTCAGCCCCCTGTCCCCAGTCTGGCACCCGGAGCGATGCTGAGAGCGGGGGGTTCCGGGGGTCTCCCCACTCCTGTCCTTCCCTCCCAGCCCACCCGGGGGTCTCCCCACTCCTGTCCTTCCCTCCCAGCCCACCCAGGGGTCTCCCCAGCCCTGTCCTTCTCTCCCACCCCACTCGGGGGTCTCCCCAGCCCTGTCCTTCTCTCCCACCCCACCCGGGGGTCTCCAAAGGTCCAGCCGCT
>JAWWEE010000069.1:3078971-3103078 GCA_035221455.1 Xenops minutus | reverse complement strand
CGCGCGTCTCCCCAGCCCTGTCCTTCCCTCCCACCCCACCCGGGGGTCTCCAAAGGTCCAGCCGCTGCCGGGACTCCGTGTTTCCCTGCCGAGCATTCACACCTCCTCCTTGTGGTTCCTTCAGCCCCATCAGCCGGGCTGGTGTGAGACCTGAGATGCCTGCACGGCTCTCAGAGTGCTTTTGGAGAGGCAGAACCAGTTGCCCCCAAGCCAAGACAGTGAGCACCCCCTGCCTGCCTCAGCATCCCTGGGGCACCTGCCTCAGGAAACGTGCCCCACATCGGGGTCTTTGTAGGATCAGGAATAATGGGAGATTTTCCCCAGCGAGATCCCGTCCCCTGTGTCCTTTCCCTCAGGAGCAGCCGTGGCTTTGTGTCTCCTTTTCAATTTATTTTTATAAGGAAGGAGGGAGAGAGATAGAGAGAGGGAGAGAGAGGGAGAGAGAGAGGGAGAGAGAGGGAGTCACATCCTAATCTGGCAAAATGTCAGGGAGTGATTCAGAGAAGAGGCGAGCGGCAGAGAGAGGCAGCCCACACAGGAGACTTGTTTCTGATTTCCAAATGTCAGCATGTCCTTTAATTAAATGCTGATTAACAGGGGACGTGCTCCCTTGCGCTGGAGCCGGGGCTGCTGCTGCTCCCACTGACTCCACAGAGAGCCCTGGCGATGCTGCAGCCGCTCCCACCCCTGGGATGACCCTCCTGGCACCACGGAGAGCCAGGAGACCCACGGGAGCTGAGCCTGGCAGCCTCACCCCGTGGTTTTGCACCACACCGAGGGCACCGAGAGGGGCTGGTTCAGCTGCTGCTGAAGCCTCTTGTGCCCAGGTCCCCGCTCCTTGTGCTGCCTCTGAGCTGGGACTGCACCTGTGTCTTTTGTCTGCATGTGGAAGTTGGGTTGGATCTAGCTGAGCCAATCTGGATGCAAACCCCGAGGTGGATGCTCTTACTTTGGTTTGAGCAGCTCTTTTCTTCCTCGGCTCTGTCTGCTCTCTGTACACTTAAGCTGCGCTGCAAAAATGCTCTTGGATTTGGGGATCTCCGAAAACAACTTGTGTGCAGTGTCCCTAAGCGCTATCAGTTACAATGCTCCTCTTTGTCCTCTCAAGCTGCCTTGGCTTTGAAGTCAGTGGGAGGGTTATCCTTGAGGGAAAGGAGGGCTGGGCTGTGCTCTGGGCTGTGCTCTGGGCCGTGTCGGCCCTGGGCGAGTGGCGAACCCTCTCTGACCCTGCAAGTGATGAGCAGCTCCCTAAAGAGGCGGCCCCCAAGCCCCGGGGCCGATGGAAGTGGGATTTGGGACGGGACGGGTGAGTTTGGACAGCATTGTGCCCACTGTGGGTACCCACGGCCATTCCTGGGCTGGGCAGATTTGCAGGGGGACCTTGCTGAGTGTGGACCCTCTTGGTGAACTTTGTGCCCTGGTTCTCTAAGCCTGGCTCTAATCAGCCCTGGTTCAGACTGGTTTTGTCCTGGGTGTTACAGGGTTGGGGCAGCCCTGCACACGTTTATGGGGCAGAAGAGGAACACTCTGCTCTGCACTGAACACATCTGGCTGACCATAAAAGTGTTCCCAAGAGCTCTCCAGACTGCACAGCAACTTTTATCTTGGGCAGCCTCCCTCAGAGACCTGTGTCACACTGTGTGCACAGAGCCACTCGCTCAGGCAAAGCCAGGGAGGTGACAGGGCTGAAGTCACACGCCAGACATGGCTATATATTAAACAGTCTATAATTAAAATCAAGCTTTTCAGTGCCCAAACGGAGAGAAAAAGCTTTTCATGCTTATCCTCCCATCTCCACAGCTATGACTGCTCTGCATATCCATCACAGTGCCCGCTGAAAGTCCTTCCTCCCTTTCTGTGTCACCTCCAGAGGTGTGAGACAATGCCCAGAGGCTCCAGGTGCCACTTGTCCCCATGCCCATGAAACGTGCAGCTCAGAGTGGCTCTGGACATCTCCCTGTTCCCTGTGCCATGAGCAGCTCACAGGGGCTCTGGGTGCCCCGTCTCCCCGTGCCCTATCGATGTGCAGCTCACAGCAACAAGTGTTCCCCCTCCAGACTCCCACAGCGACGCTGCCTATTCCCAAGCGCCACCTGATGGCACCATGGCCAGCAAGGATTTGTTAGGCAGTATTTTTACCGGCACAGACACAGGAATCAGCTCCGACAGCAGGGAAGGTGGAAATGGGAAATGGGGACGCTGAGAGAAGCCTTGGCACAGCACCCTGTCCATCCCCGGGATGGGGCACAGCAAAGCCGAGTTCAGGGAATTCACACAACAGCTCCTCTCTTCTTCTCAAGAACATGAAAGTTCTTCCAAGCTACCCAGGAGGGAGGCAGATCCTGCGAGCCTTGGCTGGAGGATCCCCACAACTCCCCCCTTTTAAATTCTCCTTGATGTGCCTGAGAAAACAGCTCTGTGTTTATAAACGTGAGAACGAATTGCACAGAAATCCCGGGAGCAGCAAGTCCCGAACACCTCCCACACGGCAATGAGAGAGAAGTCACTTTCCCCTGCCACCAGACAAGGGGTTTTGTCACACCAGTGTCACCTCCACCTCCCTCTGCCACCCCGGAGATGCCTCCCAGCCATGTGTCGGGGTTGGATACACTCCAGCCAAAGGAGAGGGTCTCCCCCAACACAGCAACCAGGGCTCTCACAACCACCAATAGTGCCTGGAAGAGACATCCTTTAGCCAGGCCTTCGCCTCCCCCTCTCCCAAACCAGTCCAGGGCAGGGACCATGGGTGACATTAACACAGTGCTGGGTCGGGATGGTCTTTGAGTGTAAAGCCCTTGGAGATGGGAGTTTAACTCTGCCACTGTGTCCCTCTCCCCTTCCTTCCCTCCGCTGGGTCCGTCTGACACTTGTCAAGGGAAAACCACCCGGCTGCCTCCCGTGAGCCGAGCAGGGCAGTGCTGGCTGACCAGGAATGGTTCTTTCCAGCCGGGATCCCTGCTCAGCCTTTGGCATGAGCCCACCTGCCCACGCCGCGGGTGCCGAGCCCACCCACCCCGCGGGGACCGCCCTCTCCCCAGGTCCCGCTCCCGATTTTGGGGAGCACCAGGATGGAGAGGCTGCAGCAAAGTGTTTGTGCTGGGAGGGATGGGGAGAGGACGCAGGGGGAGAGGGAGGTGGCGGCGGTGGGAAGGGGGGGGGATGAATCATTTCGAGGGAGCCAGATTTCCATATTCCCCCTGCTGGAAAATTAAAGTCTGCTCTGAGTTTGCATCCCAAATGTGATTGCTTTCGGATCCCTGCCTTGGAAAGCACGTACCTCTCTCAGCAGCCGGCCCTGCCGGGATCAGTGTCCATGCTGTCTACCTGTCAGCAGGCTCTTCCTTCTGTTCCCGCTGAGCATCATCTTTGCTTTGAACACCGAGCTAGTTAAAAGCTGCAACTTAAGGACTCGAGGAGCGGGGCGGGGGGGGATGGAGGTGGACGGACTCACTGAGCATGAAAAGCAGCCATTGGCTCTGCCTCTCCGGCTGCTCTGCCACTGGGCTGGGCTGAACATGTGTCATCCTTCCCCTCGGTTCCCCTCATTGCCCCGTCCTTGCCCGCTCGGGGCCGGGAAGGCGGGGATGGAGGTGCCGGTCCCCCCGCCCGGAGCGCACCTGCCCCGGGCAGATGCGGACGCCGCTCCCGACGCTGCGCTCCCTCCCGGGGCCGGCCGACATATGGTGCCTGATTTTTAATTTCCTCGGGACGGCGGCTCGTATGGCGACTGGCAGGTTTCTCGTGGCGCTTTAGCAGGCCTTTGATTAACCCCCGGTAGGTCCTTTACGTGCCAACTGGCCGTATGGGCTGAACAAAGCACTTCCCCATCCCACCGCTCCCGACTTCCTTGTCATTAACGGGGAGCTCTTCGGCTGAGCCCCAGCCAGGAGAGCAGGGGCTGTGTCCTGCCTTTAAAGCTGCCTCTCCCCGCCTCGTGTTCCTGGGAAAATGAACTCAGCTATAAGGCTTTTTCCAACCCTGCCTACCTGTTACCTGTCAGCCCCGTGCAGGATTGATCTTGCCAGGGGAAACTGCTGAATGTTTAAACCGGTGGCAACGGGACAATCCAGCTTTTGTGCGAGGCTGCTCTCCCAGGCTCTCTGCAAACACGAGTGGAGCCGCTGAGTTTCACTCGGGTCCTGCTGGGAAAGATTGCACTGCAACCAAAACCACTTTTCTTTCAAAGCCAACACGAGAAATTAGTCAAGCCCTTCGACAGATCCCCGTGTGATTACAAGGCACTGGGTCCCTTGGGTCACCACCATTCCCAACCACATATATTGTGCTTGCAGGTTTGTTCACTCTTCTGCATTAATTCCCAGTTCCTCACGGGAATAGCTTTCACTCCTCAGACTGTTCAAGCTGAGGCTGAGTCGGGGATTGTGTGAGCACAAATGGGCAACGAGCAGCCTGGTTGTGTCTTCTGAAAGGTTTCTGATGTGTGTGGGGTTGGCTGTGACAGCAGGGATGTCACTTCTGTGCAGGGTCTTTGCAGGGTCAGGGAGCCCCTTTCCTGGTTGTGGAGAAGCAGCTGCTGCCTCAGTGAGGACATGTGGGCATTCCCACCTCTGATCCCTCTCTGCCATCTCTCTGCAGCATTGCCATGGCACTCTGCTCCTCTCCCTGGCATTAGAGGGACCAATCCGGGTGCGTTTTACACATAAATAGCATGGCAAATGGATTTACCATCTTTCTGGACTTTGTTGTTTAATAAAAGCAAAAACTACTGAAAACATAATAACTTTACGCTGCCGCTGTCCCAAAATGAAGCTGAGTCTTCCTCGTGCCCAACAAACACCCATTTACCTCTGTTTGGGCAGAGAGGTGATCATGAGGACAGCAGATGCCATCAGGGAATTCCTTCTATTTATTTTATTCCTCAGTAGACCCCGAGGCTGCAAGAGCATCCCATTATCTGTGTGAGAACTAAGGACTTTCCTATTTGTTTGATGCACAGGATGAAGATTGTGGCAGCACCTCTGGACCTGGGACACTGCTGGCTGGAGTTAAAGCCCTGCTGGCGAGAGACAAACCCCCAAGAACACGTAGAACTGCTGAAAACCAGGTATTTCTGATGCTGTTCATGAGGGGTAGGTCACATCACTTGGATGAGCAGGGTGGTGAGTTCCTGCAAAACTGGAGTGTGGGGGGGAAATGGTGATGCCCACAGGGTCAGGGATGTGGTCAGGCTGTGTTTGCTGCTGGACAGGTACAGGTGAGCAGAGCATCCCTACCTGCAGGGGTTTCACAGCCTTCCAGGCTGCTGGAGAGTTGCAGCTCAGCTCTAGTTAATGTTGAGAAACCTGTTTATAAAAGAACAGTTGCATCCTCTAAAATACTGACTTGGATTTCTGTAATATTTGCTGAGCTCCACAGAAGGCAGAAAGGAGGGACTGTTTGTCTATCCTTGGGGATATTTCAGCTGCCCTAAACCCCGGTATTCTTACAAAGGCCCACCTGGTTCCTGTAGCAGCATGTGGGGAAAGCTCTGCCAGGTTTTTAAGTGTTTCTCCCAAATCCACCTGCCAGCAGGCAGAGGGGCAGGAGGCTGTTTGTGGAGAATTGTGTCACCTGAGAATTGAATTTGTCTTAAAAACATTTAGTTTGAAGTGTAACAGTTGTGGCCCAGGAGAAAACTGCAGATGTTTCATCCTGATCCTGCACAATAACCAGCCAAAACAGCTTTAATGGCTTTAAGCTGAGGGAAGGGAGATTTGGATGAGATATTGGGAAGAAACTCTCCCCTTGAGGGTAGAGGGGCCCTGGAATAGGGTGCCCAGAGAAGCTGTGGCTGCCCCATCCCTGGAAGTGTTCAAGGCCAGGTTGGACAGGGGTAGTGGGGTGGAACTGGGTGGTCTTCAAGATCTCTTCCAACCCAAACTATTTGAGGATTCTATGACTCTATGAAAACCCCTGTATCCTAGCAGGACATCAGTGTGAAAGCTGACGATTTTTCCCTGGAGTATTGAAGATCAGGCACCTCCCACAGTGGAGCAGAGGTGCCTTTCCCAGCAGTTCAGACTGTGCTGGTGGCAGAAGTGGGATGGGGATCCCCACAGGGCTGGGATGCCCCTCCACGCAGCATTTCCCAGGCAGGGGAGATTGCCTGGTGAAGTGACAAGGAGCCTGGTTCTCCCCACCGTGTGCTCAAGGCTGTTCCCCTCCTTCCCCAGCCCACCTGCCTGCACAGGCAGAGTTTGGAGGGGACCCAGGAGCGGCACTGCTGTCCCACTGGCAGAACGGGTTCCGCAGCTCTGGCACCCGGGTTGAGCCTGCATGTGGGCACATGTGGGCTGGCAGGGCTGGGGGGATGGGGTTTGAACAGACCCTGGGCTGCTTGAACTCCTCCTCAGCCCTGGGGACAGCCCGTGCTTATGCCATGGGATGCACCAGTGCCAGCCCTTGGATGCAGCAGCCCCCGGGCAGTGCCAGGGCTGAGCAGAGGCACTGGGCACCCCAGATCAGCCTGGCACTAAAGCCAGCAGAAAGGGTGGCACGGTCTGGTTTCTGTGCCTCTCTGGGTTTCAGGGCAGCAGCCTGGCATTTCCCAGGCAGTCGTTCCTCCAGAGGACCACGAGGTGGAAGCATTTTCCAAAAACTCCTTCGGAACCTGGGGACAACCTGTCTGTGCCCGGAGCAGGGGGACAGGACAGCCAGGGAGCTGAGGGCTGGAGAAGAGAGCTGGGAAGGGATCAAGCAGGGACACAGGTCACATGGGGGAAAGCCCCTTCTCCAGGAAAAGGCTCCTGCAATTATCCATGCTGTTAACTGCTGTTAACCCAGGGAAAAATGTCTTGTATCCTGCTCCCCAAAGCAGGAATGCAGGAGCACAGGCTGCATAGGGCCATGCTCTGGACCCCAATGCCTGCTCTGTGCAGGGGGGGCTACCCAGTGTCATTTGGGGTAACTCCTGGACCCCAGACGCTGAGCCCAAATATCCCAGAGAGGTCATTAAACTATAGAATATCCTAAACTGAACCCACGAGGATCCTCCAGTCCAACTCCTGGCTCTGCACAGACACCCCAAAACCCCACCCTGTCCCCAGGAGCGTTGTCCAAACATTCCTGGAGCTCTGGCAGCCTTGGGGCTGTGCCCACTCCCCTGGGGAGCCTGGGCAGTGCCCACCACCCTCTGGGGGAAGAACCTTCTCCTGATTTTATGGCATCATATCCAACCCAACCCTCCCTGACACAGCTTTAGATGACAGGGTTCCTCTTTTTTTCTCCTGGACACCTGGATTGCAGCAGCTCCTTTCACAGAAAGGCCAGCACAGATATCCAGGTGCCTGTCCTGCTTGGCAGCAGCTTCCCATGGGCTTGGCAGTGGGCAGGTAACAGCCAGGAGCAGGGTTTGCCCCCTGGCACAGAGTCAGCCCTCGTTCCTCACGCCTGACACAACACGGGCTCTGGGTGGTGCTGAGTCAGGGCTGATCAGGGCTGAGTTGGACATTTCCTTGTTATCTGCTGGTGTGGAGGCATTAAAAATGTTAAAAACCAGGGAGGAAACCATCTATACAGGCAGATAAAAATGGGGACTGCATTCCTGTGACCGATGATCCCACAGTCAGGAGGTGCTGGGCTTCCAGATGTTTTGGGGTGGGGGTTTATACAAGCAGCAGCAGCTCCCAGGCAGGTCCAGCATCCCTGTGTGTGACAGATGAATATGCAGGGCCCAGCTTGGTTTGCAGAAATGCCTTGACATTTAGCCTTCCCTTGTGTGTGTTTAGTCAGTAAACAGCTATAAATAAGTTGCTTATACCCAAGGGGCTTTTGAGGAGCAATAAACCCAGAGAGTGAAGGCTCTATGCTGGGCAACAGAACTGGCATTTTCATCTTGCTCCCAGTAGTTTTATGGACTTTATTCCTGACTGGAAGCAGCATGAGCACAAGAAGAGTCAGCCTCAGCATCTGCAGACCTCTTCTATGGTGCTAATTGATTAAATCTGTGAGACAACAAGAGAGCGGATTTATCCAGAACAATCCTGCCTTAAACCTGTATTTCAATTTATTATTTTTTTTTCCCCTGGAACTGCCTTACTCAAAAATAGTAGCATCAGTGTTTGGGCTGCAGGAATGCCAGTGCTGGCAGATGGTGGGTCAGTGCTGGATGTCTCCAAGGCACAGGGGAGGGGAGGGCACAGCTCAGCACTGGGGGTGCTCTGATATCTGAATCCTCCCGGGGGCTGCGCTGGCTCTGTGCCCTTATGGGGTCATCCATGTACCACCCCAGCCCGCTCCATCTGGCACAGGAGGTGTGGAGCCCTCTGGAGTCCTGCTGTGATGCCCCTTGGATGCTGCTGGAGCCTGGGGAATGGTGGTCTCTGCCTGGATTGCAGGGCTTAAATGGCCAAGTGCAGCCCCCAGTCCCCAGGGCATCCTGCTCTGGGGCAGAGCATCTGGATTGTGCGATGGATGAGCCTCCAGACCTGTTTTCCAGAGCTTTGGGATTTGGAAAAAGCTGCTGTTCAAGTTATTTGGTACACAGGGAGGGAACAGCCTCACGCTGCACCCCAGAGCTAGAAATTCCTGCAAAGACAGCATTTCCCTACAGTTACAGGCAGAGCATCAGCAGCCCCAGAGCCCTCCTGGGATGCTGTGGGTGGGATGCTGAGCTGAGGAGCCCTGGCTCCCAGGGATTTCACTGTGCTCTGGGGGCTCAGCTCTCACAAAACTGGACCAGCCGAGGGCAGGATCGGGCTGAGAGCAGTGGAGTGTCCACCGAGCATTCAGCATCTCTCAGAAGGAATCTTGAGCCTCTTCCAGCCAGAAGTCAGCAGGAAAGCTTCTCTGCAGCCTGGCAGGGAAAAGGGGATCAGACCTTTAGGACAGCAGGTCTGCAGTGCTGAGCAGGACAGACTCAACATGTCAGTAGAATATTTATTGGCTGGGGAATCCCAGCAGTAATGAACTAATAGGCACATCCAGCAAGGAAGAGGTTTGTGCTGGAGGTTGTCCCCAGAGACTGCCTTGCAGGGAGCTGCCTGCCACTGGGCACTGGTGGTTTTCTCCTGGGCAGATGCCATAGCACCAGTTAAAACACGTTCTGGGCACCCTGAAAGCCCCTCTCCCCTCCCCTGCACCAGAGCCCAGAGCAGGACCTGTGCTATCCCTGGGATGCCAAGGGTTTTCCCTGGGATGCAGCCAGTCCTGCGAGGCTTTGCCAGGTCTTACCTCCAGGAATTTCTCTCTGCCCTTTGCTGCTGACACACGGATGTTTGCTGGCAGGGCAGGAGGGGACAAGGTCCTTGTCTGCACCAGCCAGTTTTGTTTGTGCCTGGGGAGAAGCAGCACAGAGCGGTGAGGGAGTGTTTACTGGGGAGGAAGAAAACTGGAGCAGTGTTTTATTGCAGTGCAGGTTTCCCTGAAGCCTGCTGGGATGGAAACAGGAGCTGGCACCGAGGTGCACAGACCTTCAGGAGCCCAGGGGCTCACACAGGGAAGAGGGGAGCCCGGGGTTCCTGTGATGCCACCAGTGCCTGGTCTCTGACCATGCTGTGGTCCATTCCCTGTGCCCACTGTATTCCTGGCAGCCCCCAGCCCCCAGCTGAGAGTCCTTTGGGGATGTTGTTGCTGCCCCCAGCCCCAGCAGCTTCCCCTCTGATCACAGGAGCTGTCATCCCCACTTGCCTCAGAGGGAAGGACTTGCACACAGCGAGCAGCAGCTGTGTATGAGATTTTCCTCTTTTCAGCTAACTCTGCTGCCATCTGCTCCAATTCCCTAATTATAACAGCAGAGGTGGGGGATGTCAGACTGGATAGGAGGCAGTGTGGGGTGAACATCAGCTCCAGCAGCCTCGATAGACTCATGTGGGCTGGAGAGGCTCCCAGACACCACGAGCTCGGCTGGCACAGGCACCAGCATGTGTGTGAAGGTGGGACTGCACCCACTCTGCTCCCAGCTAAGCCAAGCATCTCCCTTGGGCACATCCCTACCATTCCTGCCCTCTCAGGCCTGCTTTGCTCTGTGCCCCACCATGCATGTGTCCAGCACTGCAGTTTGAGCCTGTCCTTGGCTTTCTGTTTTTGGAAAGGTTCTCACATTTATCATCTCTCTAATGCCCACTGAAGTTTATGCCTGAATCAATGTTTTGGGAAGCCAGAGCTGGGCTGGATTCCTAATTTGGGCTGAAAATAGCTAACAGACTGTGAGGCAAGCAGCAAATGCTGGCTTACCATCCTGAGGCTGTCAGAGCCAGCAGTGAGGGAGTCCCTTTTTCTGGTGCCACCCAAGCTGTTCTTGCTGAATATTGCCAGCCTGCTGCCATGGCTTCTCCTGTTCCATCCCTCCATCCACGTATCCCTGTGGCCAAAGGCTCAGAAAAGTCCTTATCCTCCAGCCAGACCCCCTGCACTGCCTGGGCCACAGGATTGCATCCTGCTAACAGGGGTCTTAGTGGTTTGGGCTGGAAAAGCCCGTGTGATGTTCTGCTCGCTGGGTATTTCCATACAGCTGGTCCCAGTCCAAGCAGGGACTCCCACTTTCTGTCAGCAGGAAAGCACCAGGCACTGCTGGTGTGTGTGGTGTACACAGGCAGGGAGAAGCATCTGTTGGGTGTGCTCAGGCATGTTCCCCCGCAGAACTTTAACCCCAGTGCTCCTTGATCCCCTGAGGAAGCAGCTTTCAGCCCTTGGTGCACTTACTCACCCCTTTCCTGCAGTGAGGACTGACTGTTCAGCCTCCAGCTCACCCCGTGAACTGCCTGGAAAGGGGAAGCTGTCAGTGAGTCAGTGGGGGAGAGATGGATTGCTCTCTGAAAAAACAACTTATCTCCTCCCCTCACTTGCTTCACAAGGGTGACAAGGGACAAGGTCCACTCCCAGGAACCAACTCCTTTGGGTTCCTTTTGAACTCAGCGCTGGGGCCTGGGCTGAGGTGATTTAACCCCTGTGAAACAGCTGCTAAACACCTGGAAACCTTCAGGCAGAGCAGTCCTGCTCTGGTTCTGCAGGTCCCCTGGCTGGGGGACCATCAGTGCTGTCAGGGTGCTGTGTGCCAGCACTACCTGTGCACTGAGCCTTCCTCTCTTTGCTGTGCAAGAGAGAGGGGAGCATGTACTGGAATGCCAAAAAAACAAAGGCCAAATTCACCTTCCAGTGGCACCACAAGCAGGGCAGAGGATGCTTTGGCTCCAGAGCTGCTTGCTGGGGGACAAGTTTTGGTATCTGTCGTGCTGTGTGCATTTTTCTGGCCTTGCCCATCAGAGCTGGAGCTCTGCACAGCCACAGCAGGATGGTGGAGGAAATACTTTGGGCATCTTTTTTACTTTGTTTTGCAATTTGGCAGCTCCTGGTTGCTAAGTGCCTGAATGTCTGGTGTGGATTGGTGGAGCTGTTGTTATGGTGATGCTCCATGGACAAAATTAGGAGGAGATGCTGCTGGATTCTCGGGTTTACAATTGGCCCCGTGGTTGCCATGGTCAGCCGTGCTGTGGCCACCTTGGGGACGGTGACTTTGTGTCACACAGAATGGAGTGTGTCAGCTTACCCTGAGTTTGGTTGCAGGGTGATTCGGGATCACAGGGAGCCAATTCCTGCGTGGGACAAGAGCAGCCTGCAGATATCTGGGCTCAGTCAGGAATGTTGATGGAGATTTGCAGGGACACCCTGAGGAACTCCCTCAGCTCTGGGGCAAGGCTGGGTTCACAAGGATATCTGAACTTGTCTCCATTTTCCCTGCTCCTCAATTCACTTGCCTGTAAAATAGGAATTACAATATTCTTTTTGTCTTGTCCGTTTTTGGAGTGGCAGGACAAGGGGGAATGGCTTCAAAGTGACAGAGAGTAGGTTCAGATGGGATATTAGGAAGGAATTGCTCCCTGTGAGGGTGGGCAGGCCCTGGCACAGCTTTACCAGAGAAGCTGTGGCTGCCCCATCCCTGGAAGTGTCCAAGGCCAAATTGGATAAACTTGGAGCAACCTGAGCTAGTGGAAGATGTCCCTGCCCATGGCAGAGGGGATGGAAAAAACATTTTTAAGGTCCCTTCAAACCCAAACCATTCTGTGATTTTATGATTTACATTTTCTCAGCCTGTGGAGGTGCAGATGCCCACCAGGGATGTAACTGGGGGGGCTGTTGTTAAATAAGGGTGGCCCACAGCCCTTGTTAACACCATGCACAGCTACAGGCACACACTGGGATGTGACACAGCAGCACCACCCGCCCTCCCAGTGACACCACTGGGTGAGTTTGGCACTTCCAGCCCTCGGCAGGAGCAGACCCTGCTGTGCCAGGCTGGGCAGTGGAGCAGGGGGCCCATTTGCCAGTTTTCCTCGACTTAGCAGCCAGCTTTAAACTCCAGCCCTCTGATTGTTGCTGAAATGCAGCGCTGGGCAATGATTTCCACATGCCTGCCTGTGCACAAGGGAGAGCGGGCCAGGGCAGGGGAGGCATTGAACACATTTTCTTTCCATGACTCGGTGCCTATTGAATGGCAGGGCAGTGGGGAAGGGAACTGCTGCCTGGATGCAGTGACTGTAAAATATTCCCTGCAGACCTCCAGGGAGCCGCTCGCCTCGGAGCAGCACACATTGCATGTCCATGTGAGTTTAGCAGTGGAGAAAACGTGCCCTGAGCTGCTGGGGAGCTGGAGGGCTCTGCAGCTCAGCCACTGCTCGGGCTGGCAGGGAGGGAGGCTGGAGGAGCTGCAGGAGGGACACAGGTGAAACCCCCCTGGAGCTGCCCTGCGCTTCCTCGAGAAGTCAAGCACATTCACATTGCTGCCACTGCTCTAATGCCTCAGTCTGAGCTGTCAGGGCTAATACCCTTCGTGGATCTGCTGGGATTGCCAGGACTCGGATGTGAGAGCGCTGGGCTGCACACTGGAGCTCTGGAGCTCTCTCTGGGGAGACAGCGATGCCTGCTGGGTACAGCTCTGTTTGGAGGTCATATCTCTCTTAACTGGTTCTTACTGGGCCTGGTGTGTCACTGCTTAGTGCGTTTTGACATCTTCCATCCAGTCTGGAGACTGTGTAGGTGAGCTCCTGCCTCCCTGTAGGTGCTGTGGACAAGTGGTGGGGGTTGCTCTTGACTTTAGGGTTGGGGATTAAATGGGAGTGAGCAGCTTACAGCAAAAATTAGGCGTTGTTACACCCAAAGTTAGGTGTTCTTATACCAAAGGGCACTTTGCATGGCTGTAACAGAGGATGGGCTGCTCCCTTCCACTGTTACACATTTGGGGACTGCTGTCACTGCCTTGGTCCCCTCCGAAGGCAGGTTTGGAGCCCTCTGGCTGTCCCCCCTCCCCAGGCTGCCCTGGGCTCTCTCTCCTCTCTCTCCCAAAGCCAGCTCCCAGCACTGGATGGAGTGTCCCCACCGGGGCCTCACCATGTGAGGGAGAACCAGCGGATTTAATGTGTCTGGCCAAGAGCCATGCAGGGAGCGGGCCTGGGGCAGGCACAGTTTTACAAGGCAGGCACTTCCTGGGCTCTAGCTCCATTCCAGTCCATGCAATATTCCCATATCCCTGCCCTTGGACTGCTTTGGACAGGGACAAGGGTTGCCCAGCAGAGTTTTGCACCCTGTGTTTGCCCTTGTGACGTGAAACTGGGGCTGGGACTGCTCTGCCCGTGTCCCCAAGGCTGTGCTGGCTCCTCAGCCTCCCATGGTCCCTCTCACATCCCTGCACTGTTGTTTGCTGCCAGGGAAGGTTCTGGAGAGGAGCAGCCCCAGCAAACCCCTCGGGTCTGTGATTGAAATGCTGCTCAGGATGCTGCAGCATTCCCTGTTGCTCCTGGCAGTCACTCCCACCTGCATCCCTCTTGCAGCCCGTGGAACACAGGTACCACTTTCCCCTGGCTTTGGGAAGGAGCCCAGCCGGGCAGCTTGGGCTGGTGTGTGTCTGGGGATGGCTTTTCAGAGGGGGGAAGGAGAGTGAGTGACCTGGTGTGCAGCAGAAACAAGATTGCTTCGACCCAGAGGAAATCCTAGGGCTGTGCCAAGGGCAGGAACAGCCTAGAGCCATCATCCCTGCTTGTGTGCATCACATCCCTGCCTGGATGTGGCACCCAGCCAGCCATGCCCCTTTGGATAAAGACAGGAGCATCCAGGTGTGTGTCAGGCTGCTCTGCCTGCTGCAGCCTTCTCTCCTTCACACCTCCCCCTTGTCTCCCCTCTCCAGCCCAACGCAGCTGGGCCGAGGTGCTGTTTGCAGGAGGGTGACAGCACACACCGGGGTGAGGAAGCACAGCCCGTGGATCTTCAAAAGATGCAATTTATATCAAAAGGGAGAACAGCTGTGGGATGAAACCCAGCACTCCTCTGGCTGGCCCAGGCAAGGGACACACTAGGAATTGCATAATTATTCCTAGTGTGGAATACTCTGGGAGAAGGAGGAGGAGAGGGATTTGCTGAGCAGAATCTCCCCCAGCATGAGCTGAGATGATCACAGCCGTGGATCTACACAAAGTCTTGTAGTTTCCCAGCCAGACCCATTTTTTGATGAAACACTCCCAGCTGAAATGAACCCATTTTCACACCTGATTTCCCCATGATCTCTGTGAGACTGTGTGATTCCACTGCCACAATACAAAAGGGAAAAAACAGCCCCAGAGCCCAAAGTAATTTTAGACAAACTCACCAAAAACCAAGCACTTTTGTCTGCTTTTTGCTCGGCCATTACATTGGCATGTTTGGAAAATGCCCCGAGGTTCTGCCTTGCAAATACAGTGCTGGGATTGCAGAGGCAGCTCAGGTGGGTGCCAAGTTCAGCAGCAGCGACCTCAGCCCTTCGCAGGGCACATGTTAAGGGCCACTTGGCTTTGGGCTGTTACCAGGGCAGCAGCCCCAGCCCCATGAACAGTGTAGGGGCTCATTAGCCCCACATCAGTCTGCCAGGCAGATGTGCTGTGTTCCTGTCCCACATGCTGGGGAACATCCATCACACTCTGACGCCTCCCCTCTCCTCCCGTCTTTGAACAGCACAGGCAGGAATCCCTGCTGGCTGCAGCAGCTGGGTGCTTTCCCTCTCCACATGCTCCTCCAAAGCCATCCCTGTCAGGCTTACAGCAATCCCTGGCATGTTCATTATTGTAATTTATATTTAGGAGGAATGTTATGCACCAATAAGCAGCTCCTGTGACACAACCACCGAGCTCATGTCTCTGTCCACTAATTGCTTGTAACATTCCTGCCCTTTGCATGTCTTTTTCTCTTCCAGATGGTTTCTCTGTCCAGCTCCAGTCTGGGGGCTTCCTCTCCTTATTTGCCAGAGTTTTTGCTGTGGTTCTCCCTTGGTTTCTGTATCAAAACAGACTTAGAGTGTCAGGTGGTCTCAGAGCTGTGGTATGGGGTGTGTGGCAGCAGTTGTTACGCCGAGGGCTGTGCTGTGCTGGGAATGGCACATAAATGTTTGAGACATCTCCCCCTCCCCCAGGGTGACATCTCCTCTTTAAATAGAGGAGATGGGTGAATATGGAAGTGCGAGGGAGCCAGAGCCTGGCTGGACACTGGGCTGTGGAAAACCTGCCCATTTCTGCAGCCAGTGGCATGAAGGGAGCGTGATGGCCAACTCACACAGAGCTGACTATGCAGCCCACATGACCAGGTACTCATTGACCAGGGGTCAGGGGAGGGCAGGCCGAGAGGCAGCTGCACATCATACCCCTGGCTCTCACCCTTTGCTGCTCCTCCCTGAGCCCTTTGCAGAGCAAAGGATGCAAATCCCCGAGATGCAGGTGAGAAACGAGCTGCTCGCCCTGTGTCACAGAGGACAGGGTCTCATCCCTGCTGCAAAGTCATCCCATCCCAGCTGGGGCAATGTGGCTCAAGCTTGAACTCCCTTCTCCTTCTGGAGAGGCAGTTCCAGTTCAGAGCCCCTCAAACTGGGCTCAGCTCCCGTGCTCAGCAAGGGCATTGACTGAGGAGCTGGTGCTGAGTGTTTTACCCCACTCACAGAGCAGACAAGCATCACCGAGGGCCTCAGGTCTTGGCTGGCTGTTGCCATGGGACAGGCTAAAGTGAACAAATGAAATGGATCCTGGTAAAACATCCCTTTCCTCCATGGGGACTCAGTTTTTACGCTTTTGCCACACCATCTGTGAACCACTTCCCTGTTCCTCGAAGTGTCTCCCAGCGAGCTTGATGGTTCTAATATAAGAAATGAGAGTCAGCAAGTCCACCGAGACTCCCACGTTCCAAAAGGAAAAGGGGAAAAGGAGTTCTGTGAGCAGCAGAAAGCCCAAATTTTTGTCTTCTGGACAGTCTTCTCTGTGGAATCACAGATGTCTGGAAAGAAGACCCTATATACTCCCCCCAGTAGGATTTCCCCACAGAGAACTTCTGCCCCCTTTCCTCCTCCTCCTCAGCTCTGCTGTGTCCTCTGCATTCCCACTTTTCATGCTCTGTGTAAATGGATTTTGTTGCTTCCCTGGCCAGGTGTCCTGCTGGCATCCCTCTGCCTTCCCCCGCCACATTAAACCTCCTGCACATCCCTCAGATTTAGGCACAATACTCACTAATTACAGAAACTCTGCTGACAGACAGGCTGGTCTGTAGAGGGAAGGCGAGGACTAATATAGCTGAGGATATAAGAAATTAATTAGTTTCAAACAGACAATGTTGGCACCTCCAGTCAGCCTGATTTATTTCCATGGCTGCTCTATTTCTGGCAAACTGAGAATGTTTGACTAAATATAAGACAAGAAGTAGCTGGAATGGATGGCGAAGCTGCTGCTAAATGTGTGACCCCACTGAGAGAGTGACAGAGGCTGAAACCTCCACGGCTGCCCGAGGGATGCAGGTCGCGGGTTCAGGGGCTGCCCCCGCTCACGCACATCTGCCAAGAGCCTCGAGGGCGAGCAGGAAGAGCTGCGGGAGGGAACTCCCCTGACTTGGGTGCGGGGCTGCGATCGCTGCGTGTGTCTGTCTGTCTGTCTGTCCGTCTGCCTGGCCGTGTGTCCGTGTGTCCGTGTGCGGCTCCTGCCCGGGGCCAGCGGGGCCGAGCGGGCTCCTTATCCCGGGGCTGCGGCGGGGAGGAGCCAGCGCCGCACCGAGCCGAGCGCCGGCAGCGCTCTCGCACCGCGCCGGGTCCCGCACCGCGCCCGCACCGGCTCCGGCTCCGCTCCAGCTCCGGCACCGCCACCGCGGCTGATCCGGATCCGCCACCGCCACCGCTCCAACCCCGTCCTGCTCCGGCACCGCTTCTGATCCGGCTCCTGCTCCGGCATCGGCTCCGGCACCGCTTCAGACCGGCACCGGCACCGCTTTTGCTCCGGCCCCGCTCCCGACCCTCTCCGGCTCCGCTCCCAGCCCGACCCGCTCCCGACCCTCTCCAGCTCCGCACCCAGCCCGGCACCGCTCCCGGACCGGCTCCCGACCCTCTCCGGCTCCGCACCCAGCCCGACACCGCTCCCGACCCGATCCCAGCCCGACCCCACTCCCGACCCTCTCCAGCTCCTCTCCCAGCCCGGCACCGCTCCTGACCGGCTCCCGACCCGCTCCCGACCCGCTCCCGACCGTCTCCAGCTCCTCTCCCAGCCCGGCCCCGCTCCCGGACCGGCCCCGCAGCTCCCGCAGCTCCCGCAGCGCCGGCCCCGCCGTCCTCCGGCCCCGCCGTGCCGGCGGCAGAAGGAGGAAGGGACACGGCAGGAGGGAGAGCGACCTGCTCTGCGGCCGGTGAGTGACCCCGCGGCTCCTGGGGGTCCCTGCCCGCCCCCCGCAGCCCCGCTGCCTTGGGGACCGTCGGGGGCACGGAGTGCGAGGCGAGGGAAGAGCCGGACTTGGAGGTCCGGGCAGGGAGGGTGCAGCTCCATACCCAGCGCGGCGAGAATTGATCCCTGTCTGTGCCCTGGTGCAGGAGGTTCCTGCGCGTGTTTTGCTCCTAAACCCGGTGTAGGGAGCCCTGGTGGACGCTCCACTCGTGACCAACTTTGGCAGACACCCCTGGCGTGGGTCCCGCTGTGGAGGTCCTGGGGGGACCCTTCCCGTGGGAGTGTCCCCAAGGGGTGACACGCAGGGTCTGTGCTGGGTTCCCCGGCTCAGGCAGGAGCCCTGGCGCTGGCTGGCTGGCCGGCATTCCCCTTGCGCTGCGGTTTTTTGTGGCTGTCGCTATCAGCTGCATCTCTCCAGCACGCCTGTTGCTCTGACAAGTTCCCGGGGATGTGGGAGAACTTGCCCCGGAATGCTTGTCCCCCTCCTGCTCTCCCTGCCATGCCAGCCCCTAGCTCCTGAAAAGTCAGGCTTTGACAGACTGGCTCATCTCTCCACGAAAACAACCTGGACTGAGCGTGTTGGCACAATAGTGGCATTAGCTCTGAAAAGATGAAACATCAGGGTCAGGCCTGGGGCTGCTGGCGTTGGGTTTTGTGCTGTGCATCAAGCAAATGAACAGTGTGATGTGATGTGTGTCGGGGTTGGAGAAAGTGCCTGAAGGGGAAGAGCTTTGAAAAAGCATCAGGCAGAAAGTTTAGAGCCTCCAAGATGAGATTTGTGAAAGGCCAAGCGCCTTTGGACAGGACCCTGCAAGGAAACAGGATTAATTTCCTCCTCAGTGGTAATGGGGCAGCACAGAGATCTGCAGCATGTGCTTACACATGTGGTAAATGCAAGCAGAGTCTTGTTTTCTGGCCTCAGGAGGCTTTGACAGGGCATCTGGGTCACCCCACCTGTGGAGAGGTCATGAAAACCAGATCCCATGATCCTGAAAAGATTGCCTTGGTGCAGACAGTCAACCATTAGAGACCTGGTTTGTGTCAGCAGGAACACATCGGTGGGGGCACACTGAGCTCTCCAAGTGCATTTGTAGTCCAGAGCATCCTTTGCTCCCTGGAGAAGATACATCGATGGGAGGTGACAGACCCAAGAGCAGAGGCACAGAAGGAACAGAGGCAGGAGTAGGAGGGCACCTGGTTCACCAGCTGGCACCTCCATGAAATTTCGTTTCTCTGTGTAGGTGTGAGGCACCCAGATCACAGTTCAGCGATTTTTAGACTCTTGTCATGCCAGAAAACTTCTGAGCCAGTTTTGGTGTCCATTCTCCAGACAGGACTACTTTTTTGATGGCAAGTCTTGCAGATTTGTTTCCAAGTACTCAGGTTTACTCATCCATGCTGGAAAATATTGGTACCAAGTCCAAATGAGAGCAATTAATAAATGAGTAGTGGAACAACCTCGCCAGCATTAGCTGGGAGTTCCCCCTCTCTTATCGTATTTGGATAGAGGGAATGAGAGAGAAATCTGTAACTAAAGAGGACTCTGGAGATCTGCCCCTTGAATCCATGGCCTTGCTGGGGATTCTCCCTGATCTTGGACACGTCACCACCATATCCCCATGTCTGAGTCCCCCCATCTCCTAACACTTGACCTTGCTTTGTTCTCTGAGGTTTGCTCCTTGGGCTCTGTAGAGCTTTGGGATGCTGGCAGGGATGGGCGTGGAAGCACTAAAATCCTCATCTCAATGCGTGAAGGCCCCTTTCACTGAACAAGCTCTTTGTGGTCCCTGAATGGACCCTTCAGACAGGCTTTGCTGGCGAGCCAGTGACAGAGCCAAGTGATGGTGTCACATACTCGGAGGTTACAGGTGACTGAAATGCAGCTGGATGTGCTTGGCTGATTTTTTACTGACTTAAAAACGAGCTGATTTAAATCTTTAGCTTTATCTGCTTTTATGTGCTGCCTTTCATGTGCATTCATTGCCAGTGTCGCTGGCTTGTTTGTCAGGGCACAGCCCCAAGCACGGGGGCTGGAGGGGACAGATTTTGCCTTCTGTTGCTGGCACTGGATCTAGACAAGGCAGAAGAAGGCAGCTGCATTTTGCATATGGTAAAATAGAGAGGCAAAATGGCTCAAGGTGCTACAGGAAGCACAGAGAGTTGAGTTTTGATCTCCCAAGTCACCCGGTCACACAGAAACCTGTGTATGTACTTCCCATATGTCATGTATGCATTAGAATATCCACGTTGCAGTTTCCACTAAAACCATCCTGTTGGTCTGGCCTCCTGGAGGGAAATGAATGTTTGGTCAATCCTTGTAAACCCTGAGACATTCTTCTGGCTTCCATACAGACCTGAGGTTTAGGCCAGGAGGTCTGAGAATCTCCAGAAAATCTGGGATGCGTGTTTGGAGTCATGTCCAATAATAGTAAGGGTTTCCAAGAGGGTTTATACTCAGTAAGAACCTCCCAAATTCTCCTTCCATGCTCAGGGAAATTGAGGCAAACTTAAAGCAGCTTCTCCAGGCAACAGGACGGGGGGTCTTGGCTCTGGGGCCAGCCCAGAGGAGATCCCAGCCCAGCCTGGAGTGAGTTCTGCTCGGTGTCATTCGTGTGCTGACACCCGGAAAGGTCAGCTCTGCTTCCTGGCATGGTCTTGGCTTACTTCTTTACAGGTAGAAGAACAATAAAAGGTCTCTATTTAAAAAAGGGCCTTTGATTGCTTTCAGCAAACTCCATCCATGCAGAGGTTTGACCTGCTGGGTTTGCTTTTCTCTAAATTCACTTGTTTCTGCTGTTTGCAAAGGGAAAACTGATAGCAGAAGGCAACCTGTTGATTAATGTAGATGCAAAAGCCCAGATTACAATCTGGTGAACAATTAACTTTGCAGAGTCGATCTGTAATCAGCCTGAGCATCTTTTGCTCTCTCTTTACATTCCTAATCAGGGTTTCTTTTCAGGTAGCATTTTGCCTGCAGCCAGTGTTGCTCATCTGCTGCTTGTTTGCTCAGTCGCTCCCAATCTCGGCTGGTATCTTTGTCTCGGCAGCTTGGCTGGAAAGGAAACTGCTGGGAAATTATTTTCAAGCCAGAGAGCAGAGCGGGTGAGCCCGGGGAGCTGGCAGGGCTTTCTCAGCGCTCCTCACACCGCTGCCACCTCTCATCTGTCTCCTCCTGTCTCTGCCTCCCTCCTTCCAGCTGTGTCTCCAAACTCCAGACCTGTATTCTCTTGCCTTTTGGCTTTCCTCGCTCTTCCAGGGATGAGCTCCAAGCCGCCACAATGAAGGCTGGATTTTTGCAGGCTGGGAAATGTCCCCATCTCTCCTGCCCAGCCTTCCTGCCCACTGGGCTGATCTCTGCTGAGAACCCCGCCGGTTCTTTTGACACCTGAGCAGCAGCTGGGCTGTTGTGAGAACTCTGGCCCTGTGCTGAAGGGAATGCGGCTCCTGGAGCAGAGGGATGCTCCAGGCTTTGGGGCACTTGGATCCCACTGCCAGCACCAGCAATTCTGGTTTTGTTGGTGCCTTTTCTGTGCTCCCCTCTCCCATCGGGCGCCGTCCCTGCCACACCAGGGTGCTGGGAGGATAAATAACTCAGAAAGTATTCGAGCTGCTGTTTTCAAGGATTGATGCTCACTGCCTTTCAGGAGCCGGGTCTCCTGGAGCAGCTCAGGTGGAGCATTTCAGAGAACTCAGCTGGGCACGGCCAGCCTTGGTCTGACCTGGGTTTGCTTCGCTTTTCTCTTCCCTTGGGTTTAAATCAGGGGCATTTTGCAGCAGGGACAATTTTGCACGGCGAGCCCTCGATCCCCTGGGGCCAGCAGGCACTGCCATAGCAAAGGTAATAAATGATTTGAGGAGCAAATGTCTGATCCAGAGCTGTCAGTGCCTGGTGTCTGTCCCCTCTGCCAGCGCTGCAGGGACCTGTGGATCATCAGAGCTGCTCTAGTGATGCAGAGAGGAGGAAGCAAAGAGGATGGAGCGTGGGATTTAGTGATGTTGGATTTGTGTCCTTCCCTTAGTGCCTGGGAAGGGAAAGGTTCTGTGTGCACCTCAAAGGGAGGGCACTGCCAATGAAGACACTCTGATTAATGGAGGGTTCAATCCAATTATTTTGTTGGGTTTTTTATTTTGTTACTAATTTGATTAATTACAGTTCACCTCTGCACCACCCTTGAGTACTGTCATCATCATTTATCAGATGGAAAACTGAGGCAAGGAGAATATTACTGGTGTTAAAAAGTCATCACTGATGGCCCTGGATCTCAAACCAGAGGTTTAATACTCTCTCTGCTGTGCTGGCCTGTATTAAACAGCCCCTCTCTCTCTGTGCTCTGGGGTGACATGAATTTTGTTTGGTTTTTGGGCACCCTTTCAGTTTGCTCATGCAGTAATGTTTTTATTACTGGAGACTTCTACATGAGCCCTCTCCCCCTCCCTCTCCTTCTCCCCCTGAAATGCTCAGCTGTTTCCTGTAAAACAGCCCAAATTTTCCCAGCCAGGGGCTTTGGAATGGGGCAGGGGACTGGATTTGACCAGTTTCATGGGGTGTTGCTGTTGTTTTGGTGAGTTTTAATTGAATTGCTCAATTAAAAAGAGAGGCTGTTGAAGCCGACCATAAACGCTGAAAGCTCTGAAAAAGTCAAAATGTGCCCTTTTTGGGCAGCAGGAACATTCCCAACGTTCCATTTATTTCTGCTATTTCTCTGTTTTGTTTGAAATAGTTTATTTTTACTCAGTCTATTTAATTATTTGGTGAGGCTTAATATGCTGGTCACTCAGGGGTTGTGATTCCTCATCCCAGTTTGGATTTATCCTCAAACCACCCCCCCAGTCATCACTTTTCCCTCACTCCAGTTCCTCCCAGCATTTCCCACTCTTGAAGCCATATCTTTTTTTAGTTGTTGAATCTGACAAGGTTTTGTGAGCAGGAGCCTCAATTCTGCACTTGGGAACATGCAAACGCATATAAATTCATCCGTTTGGGGGGTTTTTTCCTGTATTCCAGCATGGAATATCACCTGGAGCTTGGATTTGTGCCTTCTATGACTTGATTTAGTTGTTGGAAAACCTTTTAGACTGGCAGTTTATGTGCCAAGGCTGTGTTGGAGCAAATGCTGGTCTGGAGATCCCCAAGGATGCAGCCAGGGACTTACAGGGACCTTCAAGAAGTCCCAGAAACTGAGGATCCAAGTCCTGATGCAGTAGATCTGTGCTGCACTGATCTCTAAACAACAGAGCAAAGGAAACGGTGCTGTGGGAGTGGTTTGGAGGCAGAATCCAGGGCAGAGGTGGGACTTGCAGGTAGTATCCAGGTTGTGGAGGTGGGATTGAAGGGTTGAAGGTAAGATCCAGGGTTTGGAGGTAGGATCCAGGGCCAGATCTCCTGGACTCGTTTCCTGGCTGTGCTATTTGACCTTGGGTAAGTCCCATCCCATCTCCAGATTTCTGATTTTCCTGCCTCTCTGGGAGGGGGGAAACAGCCAAATTCCCACCAGGCTGGAGTACAGCTGGTATTAGTGAGCTGCTTGGCTTTCCTTGAAGGAGCAGTGACCACGGAAGGGCAAGGAGCTGTTCCCGAGTTACTTTGGGCATAATAACCTTTCCAGCATCTGTTCTCTGTGCTCCACTCAGTGCAAGGCAGAAGCACCACGGCAAATCTGCTTCCAGCCTGGAGCACAGATCGCTCCTTCTGCTGCAGATACTCCTGGGGGCTGGTCAGCTTGGAATTATTAACTAATTCCCGAGCAGCAATCACTGTGCCACAGGAGGCAGGAAGTATGGGCAGGCAGGAACAAGCTGTGTCTCACAAATCCCAGCCTGCTCTTATCTGTCCTGATTTTGCCCGTGTTGGTGTCTGGCTGCAGCCCTGCCCCTCTCACACGGACACGAGGAGCCAGCCTGTGGCTGGAATTCTCTGCACACTGTTTGCTTTTCATGTTTGCAATTAGGGCACTGAAGGCCAGTGTTAGTCCAGACCAGGGAACAGCCACATCCCGGGCTGTGGCTGTGAGGAGGAGCCCTTTGCAGCCCTGCCAGTGTTGCCCATCCTGCCTGGAGAGCACCACGTCCAGGGGGGAGCATTCCTGATCCTCCCTACAGTGCAGGCATTGATCCCGGGCATTTCCTGGGCATGGCACTGCCCAGAGGAGGGGAATTAGCAGCTGGCACTGAAAGCCTTGTTAATGCCAGGAGCAGGGTTGGCATGGGCAGGGCACTGCTCTGCCAGTGGTGCTGTGGGCTGCTGGGACCCTCTGTGTGGGATGTGATGGGGTTGGTCCCATGTCCCACTGGGATAGGTTGTCATGGATTCAGTCCCATGGCCCTTTTGGGATGGGATGTCATGGATTCAGTCCCATGTCCCACTGGGATAGGTTGTCATGGATTCAGTCCCATGGCTCTTTTGGGATGGGATGTCATGGATTCAGTCCCCTGGCCCGGTTGGGATGGGATGGATTCAGTCCC